>RHLO01001014.1:0-31870 GCA_003719415.1 Aspergillus olivimuriae
CCCCCAATCAGTCCGACGGAGTAGATCGGTCTCTCGGCAGGAAGATGGATCCGGTGTCAGGATCCACCGCTGGAGCCAGCAGCTGCTCCAGCCCGAACAATGTCCCAATTTCCCGGAGGAGGATTTACAGTTTAGCCCGGGGAGCACCATGATCCTCAGGATCTGTCTTGTCTGCACTCGCTGCCCCTTTCCAACGAGCCACGATCCGGCTGGGATGTGGACAACACTGCCGTGAAGATGACCAATCGGTTATGAATCGCGGTGAGGTCGTGGTGAGCCCACAAGTCCGGTGGAAGCGACCGCGCTCTTGGCTGATCCATTCGAGGGGAGAGGGCGATCGTTCATTTCTTGTCGCGACATCGCCCATTGTATGAGTCTTGGCAAATCAAACGAGCAGGTGTCACGGGTCGACCGGCTCATCCACTATGTACCTACTCCGGAGTAAGGGGCATCCCCTGCGAAACGGCAAGGACCAAAAAGGTTCACCTACGAACAATGCCGAGCTGCCTGCAGTGGATCCGATGCGTGTGTTGGAGGCGTGATGCGACCACTTCGGAGCACCGATGTACTCCGCTCGCCAGACTCCGGAGGACAGACTGACGGAGGACAGCGAAAATCGCTGGCAGTGCGTCACGTGGAGTCGAAAGAGCCTCATTCCCAAATTCCCTTCGTGCATACCACGTGCATATTCGACCAAATATGTCCGATCTGAGCAAGAACAGTCGCTCCGTCTTGGTTTCAGCATCACCACCCACCGCAGGATGGACGCAATGTGCTTCTTCACATCCCTACGAAGATCGGCCGCAATGCGTCCAAGAGAATCCTTCTGGTGGCGAGAATCAAAAGGGGCACGACGGATAAGTTTCCGTTTGCCACCCGAGGCTTACCCAATCGGTGGGATGATTGACTCCCTCTCTCTGCTGGTGATGGATCAGTAGGTACACTTAGGTTGGGACACTAACTGGTTAGCTCCAGACTCGCATCATGGCGGATAAAATAGCCTCTTTCAATGATAATAATATTCACTGGTCTTTTTCTCCAGCAATCCAAGGCTGCCAACCCCCGCCTGACTCAGATGAAGCCATATCTTCAGCATCAACGGAAGTTATTTCGTTCATTCCTCCGTGTCGTTCGTCGCCCTAATTTCCTGTCGCGGATGCTCCAGAGCATACACCCCTACCCTCCAATCCTGATCTGCCTATCTATACATCCGGATCAGGTCAAGAGAATTTCCTGGGACCCATCCAAGCGGAAGAGTGGAGAACCTCCGCTCTCTCAATCGGGCAAAGATGGCGACGCGGCTTCGCCCGCCAAAGCCCCGGAGGCACTGACTCCGGCAGTCCCAGTGTCCCATCGCTAACGACTGAGATGCGAGCCGAATCCCGTCTGGAACTAATGCAAATCCCTGTCACCCTGGCACCTTTCCTACCGTCGGGTCCGATCACTTCCTAGCCCAGCACGCCGCGACCCGGTGTCAAACTAGTCGCAAATGTCGGTCGCTATTCATTTGATTTGTCCCGAATCTGGCAACGTGGTGAACATGTCCATCCTTGGCAATGGTCTTCGGCCAGGACCACTCGCTTGTACAACCGAGTCAACAGAGTTCAGCCAGCCGTTCGCACATGAGTAATTCACTTTCGGCTCCCCCCATCCGGGGGGTTGCCTACATGAGTGGGTAAGATGAACGTATCGGTAAGGAGGACCCGACTCCAAGCTCCACGCGATACGCTAAATGCGCCTCGTCTCTAATGTAAAACGCTGTACAGGATTTGACCGGCTCGGAGGGAAACCAACCGGTGAGCCTACTGATGGCGGGACTTCCACGCTCGTCCTGGACCGTGATCGACGATGCTAGGCTGTATCCATTCACTTACTCTTCAATCCCTCTTTTTCTTTTCTTTTTCGCCGTGCGACGCACTCTATCAGGCTTGCCCTTACCATCTATCTAGGCATTCCCACGGCAGCTCCAAGTATGTCCAGGGTCTAACGCCCATGCACTGAATCAGTCATGAACCAAAGTGACAAGGGGACAGGAAGGTCCCCCCTCTCGTGGATTTTCCCGTTTCGATCATTGTTTGCTTTTTCGCATAGATGCCAGCGTTCTCTCTCCTCTGGTTTTCCTCCTCAATAATCTCGAAAAAGCCAATCTTTTCTATCCCTGTCATATGGACCAGATCAACAGAAAAGTCCTCCAATCGACGCAACAGCCCCTCGACAACTACCCGTCGTATACGTCACGTTGTCGGCTAACCAGGCAAGAATCATAGTCATGTCAATGATCGATCCTATTGGTGCTGGAGTCTACTTCCACATGGTTTCCATTGGGTTTCTTCGCCTGTTCCATGCGCCAAGGTCCCCACGGTGTCCGGTGCAAGTGTCGGGCGGGAATTGCGCATTTCCAACAGCACGCACCCCATCCACTAGCAACTGACAGACCGACAACGACCCCTATGTCCCATCGTCGTCCCACTCTTGGCCCCCGGTGACTGCCAACCAGACCAAGGTATCGGCATGGCATGGAGGAAAACGTGGCAAATATGGCATGACTCCCACCTTGTCGCCTGTCGAATCAACGAATAGCAATTCCGCAGATTTGGCCAGTGCTTGACGAACCCAAGCCACCTGCGTTATCAACTTCCCCCTCCGGTGAATGTGACGGCGTACGGAGTGCCTTCACTGCATCGTCACTCGTTGACCATACAGAGGAGGCAGCATCATCACCTTGGTCACTGGGCCGATGTCTCATGCCAGCCAACATAATCTTGTCGACATCGTCATCGCCATTCTTGAAGACAATCACAACCCCTGATAACACCTCAAGTAAGCTCCAGTCAGTTAGACCAAACTAATGCAGGCTAGAAGGATGCGAACCCCTGCTCTAGTCTATCCTCCATAGAGGGTATTCTAGTCGATGCAGCGGATTCTTTCGCTCGAACGTTGATGACCGCCAAGAACATAGACTCCCGACCACCCACTTACGATCCATGCCCAACCATGTGCCTATGCAGTCGGGACTCTTGTCGCCGGGGCTGTTTTACCGGCGCGGGAAGTGCAATGTCATGATTATTGGGACGGCAACGGGATGAAGGAGTTCGAGCATCGTACCTAGTCTACCGAGTCTCCCTGGAACGGCAGCTACCCCTACACACCGGTCGATCCCTTGACCTTGCTGCGTTCCTTGATCAAACAAACACTGACGGGTGGCAAGAATCAGGGGTCGCTTGACTATTCCAATCGTACTCGTCTTGGGAGCCAGCCACCTAGCCCGTCCTCCGTCTCCTACATGAAATGAGTACGAAATTCGAAACCTATCGATCTCCGGGAGGCTCACAGCGGACTACGGTCTAAAGACCGAGAACGCAAGTCCCGATGGGCTTGCTGTCTATCGCCGAGGAAGGATGCAGAGATAAACCCGTCGACCGCATCAGATTATCCGACTTCTGCGCGTACTCCGTGTTTCTTCTGCGGTGATATACTTTGACAAGATGATTCTTGATTCGTATTAGTTTCTTCTCGGGTAGAACTTCTCCAATACTACCCTACCCACGCCATCATCAGCAGGATTCATCTGTGGCAGCGGGGCGCCACCAACACATCGAACCGCGGACCCTGAATTGGAACCGTCAACACGACGCAAAACGCCATCATCAGAACCGGGTACGAGCATCTTCTTCGCGCCTTCACAAAGGACGTACGTATGCCGCCGTAGAAGTGGGTCATCAATGGTCGTGCAGATACTAAGTACCTATGTACTTTGGCTCTCTTAGCGTGTCGTCACGATCGTCCATACAGATCGAGCATATGTACACTGCCTCCCAACGGCGGTTAAGTCACCACCACCACCCTGTTATCTGCATCATTAGCTTCAGCATCATCGTAATCTTCATCCGATCTCCAACCAACCAATCCCCTGGGTCAACCTGCAGTCGCATCTCAATCGAGCGGGAGGCTGTGTCTTTAGTTCCCACCCCGCACCTATTTCCCTCCGTATATGGACATATATGCACATTCACCGACCTTTGGGCTGTAAAACGAAACGGCAGAACGGCTAGTGGAAAGATTGGACAGGGTTCAAAAAACCCCCCTTGCTCAAGTCAATCCAAACTTCCTTCGTTCATTCTTCAACCCATCCTATATTCACCCCTCCATCTATTAGTCTGGTATCAAAGTAGAATCTCACTAGTAAAAGTACACTAGTCGATCCATCCTTCCATCCACACCCCCCGTATCTTCCAAGAGATGGAATGAGATGGTCGGAACGTCCGATGGAGGTGGGTTGGTCAGGTTTTAGTGTCGTTTAAACGCGGCCCGATATTATCCTTTGCGCCATTGGGATGGAGCTGTACCGAGTCGGAAGAAGTATTTGGAATTGGGAAAGAATTGGAATTAGATGAAACGGGCAGTTTTAGGTAAGGTACGTGGTTATTTATTCTGGTTGATTACGATGCGGTGTATACTTGGTGTCTGTGGTGCGGGATGTTTGGTTGGGTTTTTGGTCTGGATGAGGGTTTAGGGTGGGCTTCGTTGCGGATTGTACGGAGGAGGTTGGATATATTTACGTGCTCGGATGGAGGTACAGAACTCAACAAACATCTTGCATAGATTTGACAGTATAACCATGCTTAACAACCCTGGAAGTCACCATTAACTACCCAGCAGGTACCTCCTCACCAACAGATAGTACATCGACACATGATGAATGATGTATATACCAGCCCGATAACCTCACCTCACCACACCACCACCCCAGCGAACGAGACCTCCACCATGAATCACTATAAACCAACATCACAACCTTTCTAACCTCACGAAACACCCCCCCAGCAAACAGTCCACTCTCCACAACACACAATATACCATACCCGAAGATGCAAGGCAACGTCTCCAACCAATACCAAGACCAAGACAAGAACACATCAAACAGACCGTCCACAAGAAAGCCAAACAATCGACCCCACCATACCTTCCCACCAGACTTCCTCCTCCTATATCATTCGCATCCGTCCACAACCATCCCAGCAAAGCATGATAGCTAGCAATTCCATCCATGCCCGGTGACGTCGACGTTGGGATTCCCCACTCTCAGAGCAAGATGCGTACCACGTCTCTCGCACCGCACCCAAAACTCACGATGAAGACCTCCGACAAGACCCTCCCCCTCCAACACCCCGATACCCAAATCATAGGACGTGTCTGCCTACCGCGACATCATGTCCTGCCGAGTCCCACTGCCCCGAGATGGATGGGCTTGATTTACCAATGGAGGGAGGACCGGGGTATACCTGTCTGTGTTGAGGGTGGACGGGGCACATGGACTGGATCCCGAGGCAGAGCTTCACGGCGTCCATCCCAGGTTGTTCGGCATGGGACGAGATGCTCAACGTGTTGTCTGTTCGAGCCTCGGGATCGAGGGCTTTGTCATTGCTTGGAGGCAGTGCTGGGAGGAGCGGCGTGAGTGCCGAGGACAGATTCAAATAGCAAGGAAGATGGACGGGTAGGTGCTCTCACACTGCCCTGTCCGTGTACTCGACGTTGAAGGGAGAAGAGAGCGAGAGACAGACACCTCGTATATAGACGACAACGAGCAGAAAGGATCGTTCTCCCATCGGTCCAGTGATAGCAAGACAGTTGCATCAGAGCCCATCGAAAACGACATTTCGTCAGTTGATCATGGCGGAAACAGATAGGCTCCCTGCCTCTGCAATCAATGCACACTGCAATAACGGGACATTAGCGCAACAACCATTCAACATGGTATTCATTCATTCTTCACATTAACTACAGATCGCACCACTCCCTACTGACAAGTCCCAGACATACCGAAGAACATTAGGGCGACAATGGCGAAGCAAGTTCCACAGATCTCAGAAACAAGTAACAAACATGACAGTAAAGTAGAGATGACCCAACCAGGCCAGTTCCTGGGTCAAGAAGAGGAAGATACAAGACGGTCGAATCCCAAGTGGTCCACGAGGACAGTCTCACCACAAACGCCTTTTCGAAACACCAATCCCAACTGACATACCTCGGGTCCACCCAGCAGGAAGCCCTATCCTTCCCAAAGCCTGCACCCAGCGGAGTTCATCATTCAAACCGGATGCCAGTTCGATTGATTCACTTGACACTGGACACTTGTATATACGATTTCGGACTTCGACGGTGACACAAAGTGCGAGTCGAAGAGCCGGCGCAGGGTCGGACGGACAGAGAACAAGAATGATGTTTTGCCTGTAGGGTATACTTCTGGACATGGCAAGGTCGCTAAATAAAACACGGCAAGGAGAAGAGCAAGATCACAAAGTGAGGACGGAAGGAAACAAGGTAGAGGGGGCATGAATATTCTGACAAAGAATACATGGAATCGAAACGTGGGAAACACGGTCGAGGTGATCATTCATTTCGAAACGTGAATCAGTAGTATCGATCGGGATTGGTCACCTAGGGGTGTGATTTAGCATTTGTCCGAGGTGGTCAAGATGATCCCGGAGAGAACTGTACCTGCAGGATCCGACGCGAGAAGTCCTGGTCATCATCGATGCTACCGTTGCTTTGGCGTCGTTGAGCCATAAAGTCGCCATCAAAGCGCGAGTCGGACTGGGAACTCTGCGACATGGGCTTGCCAAAGTGGTTCTCGTTGGTGCTGCGACGGAACTGCTGGTTGTCGGCGGCCTTGCGGTTGCGGAACCGCCACAAGAAGAAGATGGCACCCACGAGGGCACAGAAACCGACGACACCAACGACGACCCCGGCGGCGATGGCGGCTGTGTTGGGCCCCGAGTCCTTCTTCTGCTCTTCCTGGGGGGCCTTGGTTTGGCTAACCTCGGTCACGATCGTCGTCTTGCCGGTGTGGGTCGGGATCTGGCCCTTGGAGGTGGTGGAAGTGGAGGAGCCCTTCTCCTTGGTCGAGCTGGAGCTGGATTCGACCGTGTCGACGTTCTTGCTCAGGCCGGTCAGATAAACCGAATAGGCTTTTTTACCACCACCTACGAGAGGGAAGGGAGACGGTCAGTGATCTCGCGATGCGCGGTCAAAACAACTATAGAGGGAGGGGCGGATCTTACACATTACACTGGGCCAACCGGCGCATGAGACGTTGCAGTCGTCGTCCGACGTCTTGTCGGAATCGGCGGGGAGTTTATTCGCGCATAGACAGGTGTCGCCGTTGTGCAGGGCGAAGACTTTCATATCTTTCTTCAGGCAGAGTTTCTGACACCATCCATTACTCTGATATGTGTAAGTGCCCTGGTCTTCGAAGTTCGAGGCATCGGAATAGCAGCCCTCGGATTTTTCCTCCTGTGCATAGACGGCCGGGAGACCGAGGGCGAGCAGTAGGATGGAGGCGGAGAGTGACCACTTCATGGTGACAAAGGAGGGGAAGGAGGCAGAAAAACAAAAGGCAAAAAAGGCGAAAAATAAGCGATGGACTGATAGAGGCAGAGCGAGAGAGATGATCAAGCGAAGGACAAGGGACGACCCGCGTAACCCTTTGGATCCTCAAGATTGTTCCGGGCTCGACGACGACGGTCGGGGCTGGTCGCGACGAGGGGCGACGGTGACAGCGACGGCGAGGCTCGGCGAGATGGATGAACGACAGACGGATGGGGATGGTCGAGGACAGGTGCAGGGCCAGGGGAGGGCGAAGGTGAGGATGAGCCGGTCCCAGCAGACAGGCGAGGGTTGGGATGGCACTTAGTGTGTTCTGGAGAAGACGGTCCCTGGCGGGGAAGAGTTTGAGCGGACCGGACGTTTCAAGAGCCCCCCTTTAATGAGGGTGTCCTGAACAGGCAAGAGTGCACCCCGGGTCTGAGGGCCGAGCGAAGGCCTGCGAGGATGAATCGGTTGGAGGGTTAACGAACGGGTCAGTTTCCTCGATCGGATACAAAGCGAAGGGCTAAAGAGCGTTTGATGGAAGGGAACAAAAGAGCGATCCAACAAGAGCAAGAGAGAGAGAGTTGCGAGAGAGGGAGAGAAAGCCAGAGCACCAGAAGAATACGCACCACACAGACCCAGACTCCCACAGGGTGTGACGGGATGCACCAAGGGGGAAAAGCCCAAACACGCCTGCCCCGGAGCTCATTCGCTGGTTTCCAGACGGCGGCGGACCTTGGTTCCCAACGCGGCTAGCGGCTGACCATCCCGTCCCTCACAGCCAATGGTCATCCGGTAAACTAGGATGCCCCTGGCCCAGGGCTCCACACCTCGCCTGTTTGGGAGATTTGTGGCGACTGGGCGGGCTGGGTTAAAATGAAAAGAGGGTACGATGCGCAGCTCCAATATTAGCATCCGCCGCCTGATGATGACCGCCATGACACAGCCTTTATTTAGTCTGTTTGGAGAGGGCCTCCAGAGAGGATCTCAGAGAAGATCTCAACGAGGATCTCTGTGGAATAGTATTGTCCGGTCTACTCAACTACTCCGGGGTACTACATCGTATGATGGCCGGGAGGGGATGGATCATCCGTCGCCCTCCCGATCCAGGACAATCGTGGACGTGTCGGCAATACGATATTCCAATCATTGGGACCCGAGGGGGAATGACAAGCAGAACACATGAAGATCATGACCCACCCGGGCAGAATTTGTCCGATACACTCGGAGGAAACCACGAAACATCAGGTACCCTTTTTTTTTCCCCGATGAAACAGACGCTCTTAGGTACTCCGGAGTACTCCTCGTTTCCCTTTTGACCCTCTCGCGAGGAACCGACTCCATCCGAACTGTGGCGAGTGAAACGGTTTTCGGACCAAACGGCCTCTCACTGGGCGTTGCTCGACCCGTGTCTGAAGATCTCAACCCCGGGTAGTTTAGGGGCCGCGCACGATGGAGACACACAACTTACCAAAATAGGACAAGCCAAGCGGTCCGACTGCCACCATCTGATCGCGCCATGATGGACGTCCCCAAGATGGGCATGAGCGTCCCCAGGCGACGGGCGATCGGACCAGGAGGATGATGCCATCATCAACCTGGGGGACAACCTTTCATCATGGTGGCAACGAGAGCTGCCCACTGGACGGTTCCCATGGGTATGCCACGGCCACACCCGGCTCATGAACCACGTATCCTCGCTGGCAGCCTGAAGGTTCAGGTTCTCCACATCTGGACCTGCCCCAGAACCGGTAACCACAGCCGTATCCTTGGTACACGAATACAGGATCGATCGGACATCCAGGACCAAGGCATTGCGCTTGCAGCACACTGGCGATCATGCCCCGGCATCGACAGGCGTATGACGGATCAACTGCACAATTATCACACGTACCTGGCCTGAGTTCCTGCATCCCATTGCGCCTACGGGGAATTGTAGATTGCCTTCCATACATAGTACTCCATACATAAGGTACTCCATCCATACCCATCGTCATCGTGCAACCGCCCGGTACAACAAATTCCTTGCTTTTACGGATCCGCTCATCCGCTCCTTTGGTGTAATCCTCTCCATCATGGCTGGCATGTCCACAGCAATACGGAGTACAGTACCAGCACATATTCCCAGGGACCGGCCTCGACCGGCATTCCCGTCCGGTCTGTGTCTCACCCATGGGGAGCCGACCTTCGAGAAGCTTTCTCACGGTCCCAACATTCCGGTACCAACAGCGTGCGCGTCCTTCTCCCTTTCGCCCTGTGGCCTCCTCCTCACCCCCGGATCTGTCCCCCAAGGCAGCCCAAAGTGCAAGGAGGGTTGGTCGCCTTACAGATCGTCGTACTCGGTACAGTACGGAGTACATCATGGGTACAACAGCCTGTCCGTCAGTCCATCTCTTCCTCGACACGTTTCGCTCGGCTCCACTGCCAATGCATACGCCCCGAGACAGTTCATCCAAAAGGGCCCAGCCCTGCCCCGGGACCGCCTGGAATGATTCCACGATGCCAACAGACATCGGTACATCCAATAGATAGATGGATGCCTTCTGTTGCTGAGGTAGTGTCTCACATCCCAGCACCAGCAACGCAAGCCAAGATGCATGCCTCCCACGATCCAGAAAAAGAAACAAAAACCCCCAATCTTAATGGACATATCTCTCATAATCAGAACAATAATGGAATCCTTTGTTTTTCAAGCAGGAACCCGACGGTACGCTAATAATAACAACATGCTGACCAACCATAATCAGGTAATCCTAACCCAGCAGACTCAGACCAATTCACCAGGTCTAGAACCCGGCCGAACAACACACACATCGATTTTTCCTGAATGCATGATTTACGCGCGCACAAAACCCTCCGTCCCATCCGGATTTTTGTCCCGCCAAGCGCCATGCAGGTCTAGATTCCTGTCACGGACATACCTATCCTACTAGGTACTTAGGAAGTAGATATGTACATAGTACATGTAGATAGGTACGGAGTACTCCGTATTGGACCTGTTGATCTGTCCGTCAGCACGAGCCGTCTGACTGGACCCGCCCACTGAACATGCAGGCTGTGCTTTCACCGCCAACCTCAACCGGGCAGGTACGGTATGCACAAGTACGGAGTACAAGTCGGAATTTCGAGGCGAGTACATCAAGTCGCGTACCTAGGTACATCGGTAGGTCTGTGCGCTGTGCGAGGACCCTTCTTGACTCTTAACGAGACGGACTGGCTATGTACAGAGTAGGTCGGTAGCGAGATCGGTACGCTTGGTTTTGCTGCGATGGGACCCGAGTGTCAGTGGCTCAGGTACATATGGATGAGACTTGTTTACCCATCTTCCCGCCGTGATATAACGTGATCATCTACTGGCAAATCATGGCGTGCACGTCGACATCTGGGCTATCGAGATACTTGTATCCAGAATATCATGGGCTGCAGTCAATCGACAGAGATGGACGCACGTACTGACCCTGTCAGCACATTCCCCCCGCCAGAGGCAACCCGTCGTCTACAGCATCCACATCAATTGAACATCCACGCATCATCAGTGTCGGATACATGTAAATTCACTCCCCGCAAGGAGGGCTGAGCTACCTAGGTACACTCCAAAGGGTATCCATCCGCAGTATGCAACTCTCGTTCCGCTTCCAACATCTTGTTTTTGAAGGCAGGGGGGGCTCGGTGGAGGGGCATCTGTCTTCTTCCGTCTTTATATATGCTCGTTGAACAAGAAAAGAGAACTTCTCTATCGAAGCAGCCACATGATCCAGCCGAGCCAGCCAAGCAAAAGTCACCACCGCTGCCCCCGCCACGACCACGACCACAAGCTGCGTGCCATGCCTGTGCAATGAAAAGCATGAAAGGCGCGCGCGCGAGAGAGAGAGAGAGAGCGAAGAAGAAAACAAATAAACTCCGCAGACCGACGCCTGATCAAGGCTTCGGAATCCGTAGCGTCTTGCTGACCATCAGACACCCGTGCAGCACGAACATCAGCACCACGGGATGGAACTCGAATGGAGTCCCCTTGGCGACAAGACCTAGCGGCAGGTCCTCAAGAATCCACCCCTGTGACACCCAGTAGGCCATGAAAGATGCAATGGACAGAGTTGTCGGAATGGGGGTGCCCTCGAAGTACTTCGATTTCCCACTCTTATCCTTGGGGACGACAGCGACGGTGACGTTGAACCGAGCAAGACGAGTGAGACCGCAGAGGACGAAGAATGCGAGGAAAAAGTGGTCGACCGGAGTGCGGATGCCGAGAGCAAAGGCTGCAGCGGCGGGGGACATACCGAAGGAGATCTAGTTTAAGGAGAGAAAAACGAGCAAGTCAGCGATAGTTTGAGACAAGGCGGACAGCCAGCCATCTGCTATGGAGAAAGGGTCAATGCCGTACCAAGTCCGCTAGTGAGTCCAACTCTTGTCCCATCAAGGAGGACTTCTTCCGCCACCGGGCAATCTTGCCGTCCATGAAATCGAAGAACAGTCCAAAGGGCATGAGGATGAGGGCGGTCCAGATGGCGCTGTAGTCATGGGGATCTCCTAAACAGTAGCGCATCGACGAGAAGACGGACATCACTTTTCGGCGGTCAGCGAGGGTGTTCAGGATACGTATCTCCTGGGAGAGGGTGGAATGGGCGCTTGCCTCCGCATAGACCTGGAAAAATTTCAGATTAGTTCTGTTGCGATGAAAAGACAGTGATAGCCTGTGTATGTACCATTGAGTTCCGTCACAAGATCGGCAAGATGCAAAGCCCTGGTGAAAGACGAACGTCAGTGACCAGTCATCCAACGTCTGGTGGTAGAGGAAATCCAAGACTGACTTGACCAAGCTAAAGTGTCCCGTATCGGCGGAAAGGAGCATTTTCTGCTTTTCCTGACCTGTTTCCAACGGTTAGCATCCAAGGGAAGCCTTTCACGAGAGCGAGCTTACCTCCGTCGCCCGCAGGCGGGACACCGCTACTCGGAGAAGATCTCGATGGCATAGCGGCTGTCCGACGAGACATGCTAAATTTCAGGAAATATGGAAGATAAGAGGGGATAGACAGTAGGGAATAACCCGATACTCGCCACTTCAATCGGGTGTGGTGGGTGGAAGGGAGTGTGAGGAGCGAAAAAAAAAGTCACGGGCGTTGTTGGCAAAGGTCCCCGTCTGGTGTTGACAACCGGATAGGCGCAGATTCTCCCTACGGCGCAGCATGTGCCTTTAGACGTCATTGCCAGGCGGTGTTGGCGGCTGCGCCACAGCTCTCACCAGCCACACACATCTGCACTTTTTTTCTGGAGAGCAGCCAAGGATAGTAGTCTTCCCCATGGATGGAGATCTGTCGCTACGGGCTACTACGACGCAGCATATGTGAGATACGGTATTATCATAAGACGTCCATTGAATGGCTCTTCCTGCTCGACAGCCATATACTTTTCTTGGATGCACAACAATAGAGAGACAAAAATTTCCTGCAAGAGCTCCCGGTTTCCCAAAAACGCCGTAATAAGACAGTATGAAGCAAGACGGAGCCTGTCTAACGTCGGAATCCACCAGCACCACCACGTCCTCCACGGAATCCACCACCTCCACGAGGCGCACCGCCGCGGAAGCCGCCGCCACCACGAGGACCACCACGTCCTCGGGGGGCACCACCACGGAAGCCACCACCACCACGAGGGCCACCACGGGAAGCACCACGGCCACCGCGACCACCACGGCCAGCTCCACCAGCTCTCTTGGGCTTGGCGGCACCTAGAACAGTCAGTATGTCGGGATGCCTGGGGTTGGTGAAAGATGGGGGACCTACCTGGTGGCGGCTTGGGCTTGGGAAGGAACCTGGGGTTTCGTCATTAGCAAAGATCCAAATCAAGACAGAAACCGCGAACACTCACTTCTCCAACGGCAGGAGCTTGTCGCCGCCGATGTAGACCTTGTCACCAGGCTTGAAAGAAGTCGCAACAATACCCTCCTGGGGCTTGATAGTGAAGTACACCTGGTTGATGGGGCCCAGAACTTCGTCGACCTTTCCGATGGGGGTCTAATAACAGAGCAATCAATTAGTTCAATGTGATCTTCCAGTTCAATTCCGAAAGATATGGTCCAGGTGATCGCGTACCTTGTTCTCCAAGTAGATGGGGGCGTTAAAGTAAGGGATCTTGGGGTTGATCGATTCGCAAACCATCTCGCCCTCACAAGCATGCATGACGGATCCCATCTCTAACCCATGATCAGTCGCGTGTCAATGAGAAACTCGTGAGTCGGCGAAGAAATTACCTAGAACTTGCGCAGGCGGTCCAAAGGACGGCTGGAAACCTCCGCGGCCTATCCGAAGAAAAATTTCGTTAGCCCATCCTCAACCCATTTCTCTCCACAGCCAGAAAATTTCTCCAGGTCGAACTCACCCCCGCGACCACCGAAGTTTCCACCGCGATTGGCACCCGTAGCAGCGCCGCGACCCCGGAAAGACATGATTGCTTGTTGTTTGGCGATTGACGGAGCTTGCACGGAACGGAGAAGTTTTCAAGTGGGAAGCTCGAAACGGTAAAGTGTCGCTAGCCGCCCAGGGCAGTTTGCCGTCACGTGGCTCACCGCCCGCGATCTCCCGCCCCGTCGATTCGTGCATACCAGAAAGTTGACTCGGGCAAAAAGAGGCTGATCCCCCGCTGTGTAGGAGTCATCGCTCCAGGTCTCTCGCTCTATTCACCGTCCGTTCTTCTCTCCGGAATCCTTCGTCGGACACCCCAGCATTCATCATGGCCGCTGAAGGTTCGAAGGAATTGCCCGTCCGCCCTGCCGCGGGGGCTCAAGGTGAGTCGCATCCTACCCCGCCAATCTCGTCGCGAAAGCCCCTCCTAATCCGCCAATTCGATGGAGACAGACTCGTTGCCCGATTTTATGATTGAGCGAAACAATCTGTTCGAGGAGCTTTGGCAGCAGTATCTTGAGGAAGTCAAGAACAAGCCTCACCCCGAAGTCAACGTGACTCTGGATCTCGGCAATGGAAACACCCTTGCTGTCCCCGCCAAACTCTGGGAGACCACCCCCGCCCAGTTGTTGAAGAACGTCCCCAAGGAGCTGAGCGCCACCGTTGTCATCGCAAAGGTCGATGGCGAGCTCTACGATCTGAACCGTCCCATTGAGCGCGAGTGCACCATCGCCTATGTCCCCTTCGAGAACCCCGAGGGACGAGAGGTCTTCTGGCACTCCAGTGCTCACTGTCTGGGTGAGGCCTGCGAGTGTCAATATGGCTGTCTCCTCTCTCACGGCCCGCCGACGCCGCAAGGTTTCTTCTATGACATGGCTATGCCCGATAAGTACGTCACAGCGGGCTTTCCACGGCCATTGTGATTAGCCGTATGAATGTGAGAATGTGAGCTGACACCGTTTTTTTGTTTTCTAGCCGTGTCGTCCGTGAAACCGACTGGTCCTCGCTGGACTCCAAGGCCTCCAAGATCTTCAAGGAGAAGCAGAGCTTCGACCGTTTGGAGGTCTCGAAGGAAAACCTCAAGAAGATGTTTGCGTACAGCAAGTACAAGCTCCACTATATCGACAAGCTAGTGACTGGAGAGAAGAGCACCGTCTATCGATGTGGTACTCTCGTCGATCTGTGCCGTGGTCCTCACATTCAGAACACCGGTAAAATTAAGACATTCAAGATCATGCAGGTATGAGCTTCAGACAGCTTACTTTCTTGCAATGGATGTCTAATCATTTTCCAAAGAACTCCTCCGCCTACTTCCTTGGTGATCAGACCAACGACTCGCTTCAGCGTATCCGTGGTGTTGCCTTCCCCGACAAGAAGCAGATGCAGGAACATTTGAAGTTCCTGGAAGAGGCCGAGAAGCGCAACCACGTCAAGATCGGCAAGGAGCAGGAGCTTTTCTTCTTCGACGAGGTCTCTCCGGGATGTCCTTTCTTGCTCCCCAATGGCGCCCGTATTTTCAACGCTATCCAGTCTCTGCTGCGTTCGGAATACCGTAAGCGTGGCTACCAGGAAGTCCAGACCCCGAACATGTACGATGTTGGCATCTGGAAGACCTCGGGTCACTGGGCCCACTACAAGGATGACATGTTCAAGCTTGACGTGGAGAAGCGTGAGTGGGCCTTGAAGCCTATGAACTGCCCCGGTCATTTTGTTCTGTTCGGCCACCGTGAGCGGAGTTACAGAGAGCTTCCGCTGAGAATTGCTGACTTTGGTGTTCTGCACCGAAACGAGGCCTCGGGCGCCTTGAGCGGTCTGACCCGTGTCCGCAAGTTCCAGCAGGATGACACTCACATCTTCTGTACCCAGGAGCAGGTATGGACTGATATTCCTCTCATGAATTTCCTAGTTGCCTAACGATCTCTAGATCACGTCTGAAATCGAGGGTCTTTTTGACTTCCTGCAGTCCATCTACGGTCTGTTCGGTTTCACCTTCAAGCTAAAGCTTTCCACCCGCCCCGAGAAATATCTCGGAGAGATCGAGACCTGGAACTATGCCGAAGAGCAACTGAAGGCCGCCATGACCAAGTTCAAGGGCAATGACTGGACCATCGATGAGGGTGATGGTGCGTTCTACGGACCCAAGATCGATATCACCATTGCGGACGCCCTCAAGAGAGAGTTCCAGTGTGCCACTATCCAGCTTGATTACCAGGCTCCCATCAACTTCAAGCTCGAGTACATGTCCAACGAGAAGGCTGAGAAGGGTGAAGCCAAGGAAGGTGAGACCAAGCCGGGCGAGCCAGGCCCTGGCCGTGCCCGTCCTGTGGTTATCCACCGTGCCATCATTGGTAGCTTCGAGCGTTTCCTGGGTATCTTGATTGAGCACTTCGGCGGCAAGTGGCCCTTCTGGATCAGCCCTCGCCAGATTCTGATTGTCCCCGTCATGCCTGCTGTCAACGACTACGCCCAGGAGCTGCAGACGATCCTGCGCGGTGATAAGCTGAACGTCGACATTGATGTCAGCGGAAACACCATGCAGAAGAAGATCCGTACTGGACAGCTGGCGCAGTACAACTTTATCTTCGGTAAGTTGCATCGTTCTATGTCAATCCGACGACAGCCCATGCTAATTGTTGTCTAGTTGTCGGTGCCCAGGAGAAGGAGAACCGCTCCGTTAATATCCGTAACCGTGATGACCCGGCTACCCAGAACAAGGGCGTCATGATCCCTCTTGACGAGGCTCGCGAGAAGCTCCGGGCTCTGCGCAAGGAGCGCCGCCTAGTCAACACTCTGTAGAGCTGTATATATGGCTAGAGCTTTGGATTTTGCATTTTTGTGTTTAATTGCGTTTTCTTCGAGACACCGTGCGGGTCTAGATATGCCCCTGTAGACCATGACTACGAGATGTGAAAAATGCATTGAGATGAATGAAGACATGATTGCTGTTCAGATGATTGCACGGATGATGATCCACTTTCTTTATTTTTATTTTTATCTTTATCTTTATTTTTTCTTCTTTTGCAGAAAGGAATAGGGTATCAATTGAGATCTGCGTTGTTCAGCGAATGCGTGTTGTGTGCGCGCGCGCGCGTGTGTGTGTGTGTGCCAGCAGTGGAAGCCGCTGCGTACCTTATCCCTGTCCCAGGCACATATTGTACATCCCGTCCACTTCCCTCTCGTCCTCTCCTTTCTTCCCTGCCCTGCTCCCCATCCGCTATTCAACCTTGGACTTCGTTCAAGCCGTTCTTGTGGATTCATTATCTCCGTCACATAAACATGTTAGCCGAATAGTCCTAACGAAATAGTCGTGCTCCGAACGCGATGCAGCAACGCGGGCCCTCCTTTTTATCGCGGTGGCGCAGCCCGACGGTCCTCAAACTCGGAGCCTTGACTGCGATAATTCTGTCCAGCTTCGTTGTTTTCAGTCTCTATACTTCTGAGCCGACGCGAATTCAACCATTCCCCGCCATTGCTCCCACCAACATCACCAGCCCTTGCGCCGTGGACCTTGACCTAATCCGAGCGCATGTCTCCAACACGTCCACCGTCGCCGAGTACGCGCGACTAGAGATCGCCGTCACGCGGACGGCTAACTTCACTGACTTTAACGACACATTGGACATCGCCCTTCCGACATACCAGTCTATTGAGCTGGGTAGTGATTCTACGGAGTTGTCGTGGCTGCCCCTCGCTGAGAAGTGCGCTCCGGCGGTGACGATCCAGGCGCCGGAACCGTCTCCCCGCCCCGATGCATCGCACATGATATTCGGAGTGGCGACCTCGACGGACCGATTGTACGAGTCTCTCGAAGGGTTCGCACACTGGGGTGCCGACACTGGCGCACGCATCGTTGCCGTAGTGGCCGACCACGGCGGTGTGAAGCTCACGGAGCGTCGCGCCAAGGAGCTGGGTCTCCAACTCACAATTATCCAGAAGCTTGACGAAGACCGCCTCGACCGGTACTTCCAATTGGTGCGCATCCTGCTCCAGCAGCGCGATGAGTCTACCCGCTGGGCGGTGCTCATCGACGATGACACGTTCTTCCCTTCCATGCAGAACCTGATCGACCGCTTGGCAGGATACGATGCGTCCGTCCCGCAGTACGTCGGGGCCGTGACTGAGGATATGGCGCAATTGTATGGGTCTGGGCACATTGCCTACGGTGGCGCGGGAATATTTCTGTCCCTACCGCTTCTGCAGCAACTGGACGAGGTGTATGATACTTGCTATGATTTCAAGGACACGGGAGACCGAATGATCGCGCGGTGTATCTATGCGCATACGCCGACGAAGCTCACCTGGGACCGCGAGCTGCACCAGCTGGATCTCCGGGGGGATGCCTCTGGGTTCTTTGAGTCCGGGCGACGGCCGCTGCCATTATCGCTGCACCATTGGAAGTCCTGGTTCCAGGCGGACGTAGTCGCGTTGGGCCGGGTGGCGCGTATCTGCGGGGATGCGTGTCTGCTACGTCGGTGGTCGCTTGGCGATGGTTGGTATTTAGTGAGTGGGTATTCGGTGGTGCGGTACTCGCGCTCGCTGGATGATCTGGAGGCGATGGAGCAGACGTGGACTGAGAGCAAGTATACCGGCGTGGACGCCTTTGGGTTTAATTTGGGGCCCTTGCGCGCGAAGGACGAAGCCAAGGTCTCGCTGCGGCTGCAGGATGCGATCCCTGAAGAAGACCGGGTTCGACAGGTGTATGTGCAGGCAGCGTCAGAGGGGGCGGCGGCGCGGGTGTTGGAGGTGGTCTGGAGGTTGGCATGACGGACAGTGGATCATAGACGAGGCTAGACGAGCAGATGTCCATTGATCAGGCCAGCCAGCTGTTCGATGGTGTCGAAGTATCCCGCTGTTGATAGAGATCGCGGACCGGATGGTGACGGGGCGGATGCCTGATCTGCCAGGCAGCCCGCCTCTACACAGTTTACTTCTTTCAATTCTCCCACAAACAAACATCACCCCTCCACCTCCACCTCCACCACGTCGCATCCACGGCAGCAACAGACGTCTTCTCTTTGTCCTCTGTGGCTTTGTTGGTTCCAGGCGCCCCCTCCGACGTGATTTCCCCGTTCCAAGATCTGGTCGCTCCCAAGATTCGCTCCCCCCACCTGCCATTCAGTCTCGTTCCTGCAGCGCGGATTCACTGCCTGTCAGTCCAGCGTTGTTGAGTCTGCTGCTCAATTGACCACCGTGTGCCGTCGGCCCGTCGAGGACAGACCGAGCGCCCTCTACGCATCCTTGAATTAGGTTCTCGTATCCTCCGCCAGCTGAACGACGAGCGGTTGAGCCGCAGGACGGAAGATTGACAGGCGCTACTGATTAGGCGGAGTCGCCGAGCCACTTTTGACGAGACACTGCGGGGCCCAAGCTGCTGCTGCTGCCTCTCCCATCATCTCCTCCTTGTCAGCCCTCGACTAGTATCACCAGGGGTCTCATCCGATTTACGGCCTCCTTTTTCAGACATCACCCCACTTTCTCGCCTGTTTTTCCTCCCCCGGCTGCTCTTGCTCGCTGGGTGAATCGCACGCCAACTCCCATATCTCTACCCCTCCTGCGTCCCCCCTCCCCTCGTGCCTCCCGGGCGTTTTGTCGATCGCTGGATTTTGCTTCTCACCCCCTCCACGACCATGGCCGATCTCCAAGGTCGTAAGATCTTCAAGGTCTTCAATCAAGATTTTATCGTCGATGAACGCTACAATGTGACCAAGGAGCTGGGTCAGGGTGCATATGGTATCGTCTGGTACGTTCTCCCGGTGGTCGGTCGTCCCACTTCTCTGTCTGCTGCGTGGCGCCAATCTCTTGACTGGTGTGACGGTCGCAATGAGCCTGGAGATGTCGGACACCTGTTCTGCCACATTCAAGCCGATCCGAGCTGACGACCATTGTCTCTTTCAGTGCTGCCACGAACACCCAGACCGGCGAAGGCGTAGCCATTAAGAAGGTCACCAATGTTTTCAGCAAGAAGATCTTGGCCAAGCGTGCCCTGAGAGAAATCAAGCTGCTTCAGCACTTCCGTGGCCACCGTAACGTATGTGTCTCCCTATCGCAAGACCAACGGACCCATAAGGCTGACCGACCGGCCCATCCACGCAGATCACTTGCCTGTACGACATGGACATCCCGCGACCTGACAACTTCAACGAGACCTACCTGTATGAAGGTGAGATTGCTGTCCCTTCCAACTCTATCTCGTGCCAATTCTGATGCTCGCCTCTCGCAACCAGAATTGATGGAATGCGATCTTGCTGCGATTATCCGCTCCGGACAGCCCCTGACCGACGCCCATTTCCAATCTTTCATCTACCAGATTCTCTGCGGTCTCAAGTACATCCACTCAGCCAATGTTCTGCACCGAGATCTGAAACCTGGAAACTTGCTCGTCAATGCCGACTGTGAACTGAAGATCTGTGATTTCGGTTTGGCGCGTGGCTTCTCCATCGACCCCGAGGAGAATGCCGGTTACATGACCGAGTATGTTGCTACCAGATGGTACCGTGCTCCTGAGATTATGTTGAGCTTCCAGAGCTACACCAAAGCCAGTATGTCCCCTTGACTTCGATATCACTATCCCTACAACAACCGAATATGGCATCTGACAAAACCAGTTGACGTCTGGTCGGTCGGCTGTATTCTGGCTGAACTTCTCGGCGGGCGTCCCTTCTTCAAGGGCCGTGACTACGTCGACCAGCTCAATCAGATCCTGCACTACCTGGGTACTCCCAATGAGGAGACGCTGAGCCGCATCGGCTCTCCTCGCGCACAAGAGTACGTGCGTAACTTGCCGTTCATGCCAAAGATCCCATTCCAGCGTCTCTTCCCCAACGCCAACCCGGACGCGCTGGATCTGCTGGACCGCATGCTCGCGTTCGACCCCACATCGCGTATCTCCGTCGAGGAGGCACTCGAGCACCCGTACCTGCATATCTGGCATGATGCCTCCGACGAGCCCACTTGCCCCACGACATTCGATTTCCACTTCGAGGTCGTCGAAGATGTGCAAGAGATGCGTCATATGATCTACGATGAGGTGGTACGCTTCCGCTCCACCGTACGACAGCAATCCCAGGCGCAGGCCGCCGCTGCCCAGCAACAGATTGCCCAGCAGAACAACATCCCCATCCCCGCCGAACAGCAGGGCGTCTGGCGTCAGGAGGAGCCCAAGCCTCAGGAGGCATTCACCGCCGGCGGTAGCCACCCCAACGATCTGGAATCGTCGCTGCAGGGCGGCATGGATGTGCAATAGACGTACGGAACCCCATATCATTTTGCATACTACAAACCTCCATCCATATGGATACATACATACCTGGCCTTGTTTGATCGCTGCGTGCAATACCTTTTCGTCCCGATATGTGTGTCTGTCCGTGTCTGTATGTCTGCGTTGGAAATGCGAAGGGTCTGGTTACGTGATTCGAATGCAAACGTTATACTTATATACCTAGGTTTTCATCCACATTCGTCCTGTTAGTTGCGTTGTCTATGTTGTGCCTCGTTGGAAATCGCCGGACGGTTCCCCTTCTTTCTCTGGGATGTTGGCCCGGGTTTCGCTCGTCCGTACAGTGAAGATATGATATGGGTATTGCCGATAAACCTACATATACTGTATAGACTGAATTTTTGTCCATCTCTCGGTCCTCTTTCCTACGACCCTACGTGTTTAAGAAAGGAAGACATACACATACAAGAACATGAAATGCTCCACATCTTCCTCCATAAGTCACACGAACTACTCACCCACTCACTCACTACTGTATGCTGTGCTTAGGCTACGGAGTATAGCTAGATGCTTTAACGGCATCGATGTTCCTGTTAGCTAGGCTCCAAACAGCAAAGATGATAGAAAATTACAAAACAATACCCGAAAAGCCAGAATGCATCATCTATTTAACCAATCCCTCGACCATCGCTCAAGCACCATACAAATACAAGGCTTCTTTACCCAATGATATCTACCTAGGTATCCCTCCAAATACATCCAACACAGAAACAACAACACCATATAACAAGACGTAAAACGCTAGAGGAAGAAAACAAAAAGAAAAGGAAAAAAAGGAAGGGGCGAGGCACCAAAATGCAATACACCCATGCAACGACAAATTGAACCCAACCAACCATGCAAATAGTGAAGATCGCTGTCTCGCTTCAACCAAATCACCACATCCATCGCATAAGATCATAATAACCAGAAACCAACCCTAGATGGATAGATACCATCGAAATAACCACCACCAAGAGAAAGAAAAGAGGAAAACAAAACAGCAAAAAAAAAGAAGAAGAAGAAGAGGAGGAAGAAGAAGGTCAGTAGTAATACCCCCTCCACCAGACCGCCATACAAGCCGCCACCACCAGATCAAGCATCTTGATCCCCTCATCCTCAATGATCAACTTGCCTAGCTTTGCGCTCTTCCCGCGCATACCGCCTCCGGCTCGTTCGCGCGCAAGAGACAGGTCCAGACGATCTTCGCTTAAGGCGCGACGATGAGCGCTTCTGCTCTTGCCGGGGTCCATGTCTGCACTGCTAGTGCTGCTGGTGGAGGGGTTGCGGTGATGGTGTCCCATTTTGGTCTTTGGGGGTGGGGCTGCAAGATTGTTGCTATTGCCACCACTTGCGCTGGATGGACGCTGACTGTGTGCGTTGGGATTGAGGAAATGTGCAAACGAGGCACGTTTGGAACCGCGGGGGTAAGGGGAGTCTTGTGCTGGTTGTGGTGGCGGGAGGAAGGACCCTGATCCCCCTGTGTGTGGGTATGATGGGTCGATTGGGTTGGGGAAAGCGGGAGTTTGGCTTAGGGTAAAGGGAGACACGTGGGAGGGTGAAGGCTGGTGGTGGAGATGACCGGCTTGAAAGGGGGTGTTGAAGCGGATTTCGGCCGCTGTGATGGCAGGATTGTCGATATCGTGGTTGTTGTTGTTGAAGCCGGGCATGGGGATCATATGTTTGCATTTCAAGCTGCGGCCGTTGACGCTCGTGGAGAACGTGCAGGTACCGTTCCAGGGAGAGGTGAAGGTGTAGTAACCGCTCTTGAGCCTCGATAGGCTGGGTTGTTGGGCGCTGCCGGTGCTGTCAATGGAGGCCCGGTTGGGACCACCCGGGGCATCAAGCGAGGAGCGGGCTTCGTCGGGGTTTTGGTATGGTCGAGAGACGCAGAGCTTACGAGTGAAACGCCGGGGCTGGGGGGCAGAAGATATGTCGGACGGTGGATTGGGTTCAGTGGATGCAGGGAGCACAGAGGGTTTGAGAGAGGTGGGTTGCCCGTTTGAGGAAAGGTTCAGGCCCAGGCTGGCGAAAGAGAGAGGTTCGTTTTGCGCAATGAAGCGGTTGTAGCCTGGCGTGGAGATGTCGATATCGATGGCACTTCCGTCCATGCGGGGCGTGGACATTGTCGCGACGTTCCATTGATGTCCGTGGGTAGGGTCGCGACGGATGAGAGTGATGTGGAAGCCGGGCCGATCTGGTGGTCGACTATCGTACGACCGTCTCGTCGGCGACTGGCCAGGACTTCGTCCAGGAGAGCGAGGGGCGGTATGTGCAGACACACCGCTGGACGAGTGTGGTCGCATGCGAGGTTCGCGTGCGTCGAGACTCTGACGACCCTGGGCGAGTGTCTCGTACTTGTCTTTGAGGTTCTCCAATCCCCGACTGGAGATGTATTCGGATAAAGCACTCCACCGGTTCGCCTTCTTTTGGGCCAAAGTATCGGCGGGTTGTTCGAAAGGTTCTTCACTGGGAACCGGTGGGAGCGGACGCCGCGGAGAACCTCCGAGGGTCGTCGCATCCCCAGGTGGGTTGGTCTTGTTCGGCATACTGTCCCAGGTGGAATGCTGGGGAAAAGCCGGTCGAGGAGGCATCGGTGGAGGACAATCATCCTCCTCGCGAGGTATCTTTGGAGGGCGAACCGGGAGAGGAGGAGGGGGAGCGTCTAGCGCGCCACCTGCTGCTGGTGATTCTGCGCCTGCCGGTCCTCTAGGCAGAGGTTTGCGCCGAACTTGATTCATCCGCGCAAACTCCAGGGGCACATCAATGTCATTGTCGAATTGTTCCTTGCGGAGTCTGGCAGCCTCCTCACGCTCTTGTTCGCATTCCTCGAGAAGGGCCTCATCGTCAGGCCCGGCGACGTGGAGGTAGTACAAGGAGGCGTTGATGGCCTCCGCTGAGACGCTAGCTTTGGTCGGAGGTTTCAACGGCGACAGGAAAACGTCTGTGGGGGGAAATGCGGTGTCAACTCAGAATCCTGTCGTCATGCATCATCGATCGCATCGGGCACGTTCTCGCCCCCCCCCCCTCTGCGGGGTATGGGGCAGGACCTCTTGAAGAACTGGAGGGGGCGGGGGATGATACCCACCTCTGCTGCCGGGCACACGCACAATGTACAGTACCAGTGGATCGAGTTTCTTTTGTGTGGGATTCCGAGGGTAGGCAGGAGGATTCGAAGCAATGGCGGTGATAGCGGACAAAGAGCGGGCTTCCACGGGGCCGCGGGACGATGCGTTGGGGGGTAGGGCGGCGGATTCCCCGTCCGCCCCTGGGTCGACCTTGGTCATTTGCCAAGGGAGTATCGTGAGAGATGGTGAGAAGGGAGGAACGGGGGGGCTGGGTGTGAGAGGAGTAGAGGGGAAGTTGGACGAGGAGGAAGTACACAAGTCGTCCCGTGGTAAACACAGCCGCGCGGAGAAGCCGGACGCTTGCGGAGAGTTCGCCAAGACCGGCGGCATCAGGCACCCATCATTCCAACTCCGACCACAGTGGCAAGACGGCACCAGGGATGCGTGGCTGAGGCGAAGTGCAACGGAAAAGCTGGGCCGACGCACAATGGGAGTCAGGTCCATAAGAACAGCCCCGTCAGAAGAATGAGGCTGCCTGGCCCATGACGCAGAAACCAACCGCAATACGAGACACGCGCAGACAGAGAAGAATTGCCAACAATGGGGTCAGATTGGTATCTCTAAACAAAATAAACTACAGAAAGGAAGGACAGTGGGATTCCCGAGGCCATGGGTCGCGTGCGGAGGAGACTCTGCCCCCCATTATCGCTATAGTGGACCAGGGAATGGCATGTCAGAGAGGAAACAGTAGTCACAAGAAATCAAACACAGAAGACGAACGCCCGATGCTCCAAGGCTCCAGCCGATATTCACCGTGATTCCCGCTATGTAGAAGTTGCATTACACGACCGTCTCAGATCGCTCGCCCTGCGCAATGACCGGAACCCCGAGCCCGCGATCGGGGCTTTGTAGCACCAGCTGTTCGTGGCGACGGGCCCGCAGGAAATCACTGATCGAGCGGATCAGGATAAACCATCCAACAATCATGAGCACATAGGAGATCCATTCGCTCGTCGAAATAGCCGATCCGGCACTCCCACCACCGCCGTCACCTCCGTTCTCTCCCATCGAGTTCGGGTCGAAGTCATGACGGTTTGGATCCGGTGGCGGTGCATACTGGCCAGAACCACCTTCATCCGACCCCCCACCTGTGTCGCTGCCGCCTTTCATATAGAACCCATACTGTACCAGGGTAAGACCGAGTCCAGCCCGGCTTCCATTCTTTGCGGCGTGTGTGGTGTGGAGGAGATAGGTAAGGAGAAATCCAACCAGCTGGAAGGACATCGAGATCATGGCATTCCAGACGAACGAGAACACGGATCCTACCGGGAGGCCATCAACGAAGACCTCATCGGAGGAGATACCCGGGGCGAGAATTGTCGTTTCCCAGTACGGAGGGGTGGCGTCGGCGGCCGCCTCTTCATAGGACTGTCAAACCCATCAGTCAGAAGACGCCTTGGCAAGAGTTCACAGCCATCAAATAGGCAAGATAGATGATACATACCGGAGGCAAATCCTCATTCTTCTCCCCTCGCTCCGGCTTTGCGTCCAGATTCGCAAAGACGCCATCGTTCGACGAATGGATGACCCGGCCGGCACTGGGATTCTGCGATCCACCAAAGGACGGTAAAATCGTTGGTCGCCTTAACAGCCCCGGGCTTGATTGCGAACCGGACGGTGGTTGCCCACTGCTGGCGCCCGACGAAGATGCAGCGGCTGGACTGCCGCTGTCCGTCATGGGTCGAGGCTCCGGCTGAGCCCGCATGAGCCGCTGGCGGTCATCGGGCTCGTCATCGTCTTCGGAGTCGCTACCATCGTCAAAGGCATCGACAAGCGCCTGGTTGTTGTCGTTCGACCGAGAGGCATCATGCAGGAGGCGCCGCGAGGAGACTGAAGAGGAGCGGGAGTGGGATCGGAAAGAGGGGGGAGGCGAAGATGGCGTGAGATTCGACTGGAGAGGAATCGAGGAGTGGGAATGCGGCTCATCCTCATCATGGGCATTCACCTGGGGACGGCGAGGAGATCAGGTCAGTCAGTCTGTTTCTCAACGGTCTTCTGTAATCGAGGGTCTGGAGACTTACCCGCTCATACCGCTGCGAGCTCATGGCGAGCTGAGCGAGAGGCCGGAAGGTCGGGAAAGGAGAGGAGTGGCAAGACGAGCGGAACGACAGAAAAAGAAAAGGCGACTGGAGAGAAGAAGAGAGGGAAGGGAAGAGATGGAAAAGATCGACTAGAGGAGAGGGGACATGACGAGGGGAGAGTGGAAGTTGAAGTTGCAGCGATGGATGGATGATTGGGTGGCTGAAACGGTCATCCGGCAGCCTGACAGCCTGACAGCCTGGGGCAGCGACTTACCCGATTGAGCGATGTTCGGGAATCCACCACCAGCTTCCATCTATACATCGATCAGTCAGGTATGCCTTATGAAGATCGATGGGTGACACTCAGGGGAACATCACACTGACTACCCTGTTTTCCCATACAATATCACAAAAGACGACTCACAGAAGATCGATCGGCATAGATCATCTAGACACCTAGCCCACCACATCATCTGATCTACATCCACGAGGAAGTCACTTTGGAAGCAAAGTCGATCAAGAACCAAAGAGAAAGGGAAGGAAAAAGAGGCTGGGCAGGGCTCAAACCTGCGGTCTAGCAGAATGACAGTATGTTTATGCCTGGCTTCCCATCTCACTGAAAACATCCTCCGGCACGAGCTCACTTCTATAACCAACGTGTATATAGTCCAGGACAGGCTTCATACGTTATATCGGGCATACTAGTCAAGCATTCGTCTATACAGTTTTCACATGTACTTTAGGCTTATGAGTAGCTACAATCAGTCCCATCAGGAGATGGGTATGTGAGAGCAACCGCCGGCGGATGGCGCCCAAGAAGGTCTGTTGGAACACTTGAGGTGCGTGATTATCTTGATAGAACATATGAATTCATGGAGAATTCGAAATAGAACACTTGACCACATTGATATACGCCCTATCAGCATTAAGCAATATTCCATAGAGCCAACTGATGAGCGAACTTCCATCGATCCCCGGTTGTACTGGTACGTTGGTGTCAGCATCAGCCTATATGAGGCCTTCCGTAGTATGCAGCCACGGTAAGTGCACTCGCATGTTCATTCTCCAAAGCCCTCATCGTCAAGCGGCTTGACAGTTGTTAACCTCTAGCAATTCATGTCATGGTCGCATGGCCCATACACCATTGAAAGTCACAAGGCGATGCATACTGTATACTGGTCCAGGTTCGTACATACTTGGTGGCGGTAAACCTGGCGCTTCGCACGACAATGCGCATGAATGCTGAGACTATTTCTTGGGGAGCTTTCTGCTTGAGAGGTACATCCTGCAGAGCAATAATTGAAAGTCTTTCGTGATTCTCCTGGGGATGCTCCTTGGTTATAAAATCTAGGTGGCGTTCTTTGTTGTCCCAACGCGGAAACAATAACGACATCATCCGACCCCATTGGAAGCTCCTCGTATAGACCAACAGACTTTGATCAATTGATCAAATAAACAGGCATCATCACAAATGTTTTACCACGTATATACATGCGCTTTTTCCATCGTCCAGAGCCACGGCCTTTATGCATAGCAATGGACCGCCCACTCCACCATGAACCCGTCCAAGTCTGAGAACCAGTCCGAGCACCACTCCAGAGCCGCATATGCCGTTCTGCTCGCCGCCATCCTCACCCTCCTACTGACATTAATCCTCATCTCGCCCTTGAATTACCTCCTCCCCGTCCTCCCCGTCTCCTCCTACCAAACCCCCTGTCTCTCTGCATCATCATGGGCTCATCCCGATCGAACGCACACCAGAGTCTTCGACCCAAACCACGACCTCGAACGAGACTCCTACGACGCCACTCCCCTGCAAGATCAACTCTCATGGGAAGACCTTCTCATGCCGGAAAGTGGCGGAGGCATCCTGGCGCAACGTCCTCCCCCTCCTGATCCTAGCGACCCCTCCGACACCGAAGACGAGCAGACCAACATCGCCATATCTTACGGCATCTCCATGTTCCATCAACTCCACTGTTTGATCATCCTCCGGGGATTGATCTTCCCCGAGACCTCTCACAAAAAGGTCAATTCCACTCTGCTCCCTCACTCCGGAGACGCCGACATGGATCGCACGCATTGGGCGCATTGCTTCGATTACATTGCGCAGGTTTGTCCTCCTCTCTGCCTTTCGAAATAGGGAAGACTAAGGAGGCAACGATAATAGGCTATCATTTGCGCCGCGGACGACACCATCGAACAGCCGAAGAAGACCATAATGAACGGACGCACGGTGTATAACGTGCACGGTGTTGGGGCGCAGCATCAGTGTCGCGACTCCCGACGACTCTGGGAGGTGTCAATGGACAGCCTGGCAGAGAAAGTGAATATGCGTGTGTGGGACAATGGGATTGGGGCGAGAGAATTCTTCAAGGATAGACATGAGGATAAGGTGTACGACGTGCCCGAGATCTATACCAAGGGGATGTAGGTAATGTGGTAGACTTTCAATCATATATCATTAGTATACCGCCTATGTACACAGTGCATATGTGCGTGGATCTCCTCTATATTCACTCATACCTGAGATCATCCTCTCATCCCGTACTGAACACCCAGTCCGCAGCGATGACCGAGATCGCGACAATCTAAACCCACCATTAGCATCACACCCAACAAAAGACAAAGGAAACGACCTACCAGCGACATATCCACCCCAGCGGTAACAACCACATCCAACACCGGTCGATGCGACGCATTCTTCGAACTGGACAACAGCGCCAACCGCTCATTATGCCGAATACTCTCCCTCACCTCCGCGACCTTCCGATCGCCATCCACCACATCAAACGACGCCAGCACATTCCCATGCCGTTCCACCCGCAGCGTCACCATCCTCTCCTCCCTCCCTTTCCCCCCAAACGACGCAACCCCGACATTCTCCAACACCGTCAGATCAAAGTTCCCGAACGCCGGCGCACCGAAGAACCCGCGCGGCGATCCCGTCGCAATCACGCCAGAACCCGGTGGTATCGACGACGACGCCTCCGGCGGCGACGCGGATGACGACGCGGACGACGAGAACGACGATCGAGACCGGGAGTCGCTATCGCTCCCGGGGAGGGTAATCGCCCAGACCTTCCGCAGCGACCACCGGCGATGGATCTCGAAGAGCGGCAATCCCGAAGCGTCGCGGACTTCGCGACAGGCGCGATCGCTGAATCGGCGGCCCGTCACGGTGAAATGGGGGAATCCGTCCGGGTCGCTGATGTCGTAGGCGACCTCGGCTTGGGCGTTGCCGAGCGGTCGCAGCACGAGGGTGGTCTTGGTGTCGGTGATGTAGTCGTTGCGGAGGGCGATGGGGCGATCGGGGGCTTTGAGAGCGCGGCGGATGGGCGCGCTGTTGAAGAGAGTGCTCGTCCAGGAGGAGCGGCGGGTTTGGGATCGGACGGGCATTGTCTTGCCTGGACTGTCCGGTCCGTTCCTGACGGAGACTGAGGTGAGTGAGCGTGTGAGGGAGAGTGTGTTTGTGTATCTGGAGAGGGGAAGAGAGGGGAAGAGGTATGGGAGTGGGGGGATGTTAGAGATTAAATGGGGAATGTTGCAGTTGGGTCGATGACCTCATTTGTTGATGTCTCGTACTATCCATCCCCGAGTTGATATCCCTCTTGTCCCGAGGTTATCTCCTTATTCTGCTAAACGAAGATCACTGCAGGATGCAATGGGTTACGGTGAGTGTATACAGTATGCTCATTGAGTACTTGCTGTGCTATACCACCTTACATACGTTGGACCTGGCATCTTCAATCATGCACGACAGACCCCAGTGACATAAACTGGGGATATGACAAAACATTGCGTCAAGCCAGCTGCTATCTTCCCAACGTAGCTGACACCTCATCCCGATGCCTGAATCAGATCGACCCAAGAGAGACTAATACACGCCAATGGTCTCTCCGATCACACTCTTAAACACTCCCTCGGGGTCCCATTGCTCGCGAACCGCCTTGAACCGGGCAATATGCTACACACAGTCAGCGAGATCAACAACCGACCAAAGCGTCAATGATCCTCTTACATTAGGATCCAAATTCTTGACCGCCATTTTGAACACATCGCGCGTGTTCTTCGTCCAATGCGGCCGACACGGGAACTCATCCACCAGCGTCTTCGCCAGCCTCTCATCTAGGAGTCCAGGCTGTCAGTTTCGCACAAAGTTGACCATCACACTGTGAATGGCACATACAGAACGGCTCATTGAACCGATCGCCGCCATCATCCGGCCGGAAGCTCGGGAAATCCAACATGATCACCCCCTGAGACCAATCCGCCCCGTCTGCGGTATCATATGTGACCTGTCCGAGGAGATCGAAATACGGCCGGCCAAACTTGATGTTAATGCCGCTGCGATACGTCGAGGTCATGATGAGCGCTTTCTTGGCTTCTGCGTCGAACAGCTCCCGCACTCGCTTCAGCATCGCGTTCGCCTGTGGCATGGGGAACGCCAGCTCTAGCGTGTGTCCACGCAAGCCATACTCCCACACGGGCTTCTGGTCCGGGTACAGGCCGCCAATAAGCACGTCGTAGTTCCAGCCGTAGACAGGCCACTCGCTGATCTCCTCGTTGGTGGTCTTCTCCCGGAAGTTGGGCTGCTGCCACTGTGCGAAGAGGATCTCCTCGGCGAGCATGTTGGAGGTGGCAAAGATCCGGCCGGTGTTCCAGATGGCTTTGATGGCGTTGGCTTCGAGTTTGGTCACGGAGAAGGTGTTCTGGAAGCCTTCTTGGCTGCTGATGTTGGTGGGCACGACGTCGTAGTAGCGCCAGTGGAACTTCTTCTTGTACGGCCACCACTGTTGACCCCCGTTGAGCGTCCATTCCAATGCCACCAGGAACGAGCTAGGCACATACCCAGTAATTAGCCGTGGCATACGGACTGATCATGCCATAGATGTCGCCATTCAGGACCTCATCCTCATCCAGACTAGACCGCCGTGTCAACGTATGCACCCACCCCCATCCGATACTCGAGATATACTCACGTCTTCTGATCCGCATACACCTTGAAATCCGGATAGACCTTGAATTTTATCCGCACAATCACGCCCAACAGACCCAACGACGTCGACGCCGCCAACCACGTGTCATCCGCATCATCACGCTCCAAATGCCGCAGCGTACCGCTCCCATCCACGATATCCATCGCCAACACGCCCGCCGCAACCATCGATTCCTCGCGAATCGACGAGCGATGCGCCCCCATCGCCACACAGCCCGCCAGAGTGATGTTCCAGTTCACCAGCGTATAGCCCGCCGACGCACCTCGTGCATGCAGGTATTCCGCCAGCTGCAGGAACGTGACGCCCGCCTCGATCATGACCGTGCCGGCCTCCAGGTCCAAATCATAGATCTTGTTGACTTCCTCGGTGCGGACGATCACCGTGTTGGGATCGTCTGAGCACATGGTATCGTACCACATGTGGCCCTTGCCGGAGGCGCGCACCTTCTGTCCGGCCTGGATGGCCTCCTGGACGATGGTCTGGATGCCCGCGACGCTGACAGGGGTATAGATGGCGGCCACGTCGCGACAGGCGGGATATCCGGGCCCGTCGAAGGTGTTGTACGGCACGGCCAGGGCGGTGCCCAGTGCCAGGGCGGCAGTAGCGTAGAAACGAGAGCTGATCATCATGACCGTCTCTGTGAGTCGTTCGTGGGGGGCTACGGGAGTGTGGAGGGGAGGAAAGGGGGTTGCCTTTGAGG
>RHLO01001017.1:0-46703 GCA_003719415.1 Aspergillus olivimuriae
AGCGGGGAGGGCGAAGAGGTGGCGGGATTTTAAGATGATGCTGGCCCCGAGAAGCAGAGTGGAGCAGACGATTAGACGGGAGAATGTTGAGAGGCGCGGTCGGCGAAATGAGCAACGATCAGCCGGGGCAGAACCAGGACCAGCACCCAGACCCATTGGCTGCGCCGGAGGGTGTCTGGTGGCTGCGTGGGATGGCGTGGGTTGTTTATAGTATCGGAATGGGGGAGAAGCAGATGCAATACTCTCAAGATGAAGGGAAGAATACCTCGAGAGGGAACCCAATCGGGTTAAGGAAGGTCTCCTCAGGCTCCCAGGCTCTCAGGCCCCCAGGCTGCCAGGCCTCCAGGCAACCCACCCCGCCCTAAACCACATCGGGGAATGCGCGAGGGGCAGTCACGAGATGGATCGATCAAGGTAAAAATCACGGGCAGTCTCGCTCATCCTTCCATCGGCCATGACGTGAGAGGCACCACGCGACTTCGCCTCCTCTCCCCAGCCTCAATTCCTCCCGGTCCCTGGCGCTCAGAGCTCCCTGGTCCGGTGTTTCCCTCTTCGCGGGAACCCAAGTACAACTCTCTGCGCAGTATTGGGCTGCTGGTTCCCCACCGAGGTAAATCAACGCCCCGTCTGGGTCTAACACGTCACCGTTCAGGTCCTGGACTGCCGTGCTTCAACCGTCTGCGCACATTCTGAGGAGCAGACCCTATATCGCTAGGCTGAAATCGTACAAAAAAGAGCTCTTGGTCGGTCCTCACTTTGTCGAGATCGCCTGCGCTGTGTACATTCTTGATCAAGATTACCCCGCAGCTCCGCGGGTGATTGTTGACTGTTTGCGAAAGTGGTCCCTGGAGGGATTCTCCCTTGCAGACTACCGTCTCATTTGTGATACCTGCGCAGAACTTCGGTCCTGAGATCCTTGACCAACTATCAACATGTTCCACTCTTCGGTAAGCGCAATTGAATCCTCGATATCTATACCTCGGTCTAGACGACCCTCTAGGGGATGAGACTGACCAGCGAGCACGCAGAAACCATACTCGGCGGTGAGCGTCCAGATCGAGGTCCTTACCAGCGAACAATATGAGATTGAAGACTCCAGCGGAATCGTTGATCTCGTCGAAGCCATCAACATCCAGGGTAGCGGCCCTACCGAGGCAAGTCGTGCGCTTCGTAAGAAGCTGTTCGTATACCCTCCTCAAATCATTTTCCTACGCGCGGCCTTTTAACTTTTACCAGGAAGTACGGAAACGTCCACCGGCAACTGAGAGCCCTGACAATTCTTGACTTTCTGATCCAAAACGCCGGTGATCGCTTCCTGCGCGAATTCGCCGACGAGCCGCTCCTGGAGCGTCTACGAATCGCCGGCACGGATTCCCTTTCCGATCCACTGGTCAAGCAGAAATGCAAGCAGATCTTCGGCCAGTGGGCCGCCAGTTACAAGAATACTCCGGGGATGGAGCGGGTGACTGCCCTCTACCGACAGCTTCCCAAACGCAAACAACCGACCAACCAGGCCAAGGCCAAGGTCCTCCGCGACTCAAACACGTCCTCCGAGCCTCCATTGGGTCACACTGTGTCGATCTCAGCGGGCAACGGACCCCCAACAGTCCTGAGTGACCCCATGCGCAAGCGAGATCGAGCCAATAGTAAATCCCTGAAGAAAGAGAAGAAAGACAAGAAGCATCACAGCCGGTCATTTAATTTCGAAAGGGAGAAGCCAGAAATGCTGCAAACCCTCGCCTCATCTTCTGTCGCAAGCACCAACCTCCTCAACTCGCTCAAACTGGTCAACCGTGAGACCCATCGGGTCAGCGAGGACGCCGAGGTCCTGAACCGATTCGACACCTGCAAGCAGCTCCGCCGCCAGATCCTCCGCTACATCCAATATGTCGAGAGCGAAGAGTACCTGGGAAGTCTGATTCACGCCAATGACGAGCTTGTCAACGCACTCATGACCTTCGAAGTGCTCGACAAGAGCGTCGACTACGACAGTGACAGCGACCAGGACGTGCTCGAATCCGGCTGGACGCCGGATCGTGACGACCGCGACATCAACGAGTCCTTCGCCGGGCTCGTTGTCAACCCGCCCAAACCCCCTCGTCCAGCACGACCACTCAGCATCTCCGTCCCGCCTGTTGCATCTTCCTCCCGACGACGCACCTACAGCGACAGCGAGTCAGAAGTTGAAGAGGATGACGACGACGAGAACAACCCCTTCGGCGACCGGAATGCTATCCGCACGCCTGGCGTTGAAACCATCGAGCGATCGTGGTACGTTGCCCTCTCCTGATTTCACCATGCCCACGCCTTCCCGTCACTAACTTCCCCAAAGGAAAGAAGTCTGAACCCCTCATATACCCACCGGCGCCAATTGCTAAAACTAGCTTCTTTAAACCCCGGATCAAACCGCCTTTGCCGCATTCAAGCTCCTTTGTGAAACGCCTTCAGCATCAGTATCCGAGACAGACCTGTCAAATGATACATTGCGAACGCACGAAGGAGAAGCGACAAATTTACCAGATAAACTGCCTCATTTTATGAAATCTACGCCCAGACACAGCCTTCCTCTCCCCATTTTCCCTTCGCATGTATGATTACAAGCAAGCTCGATACCACGCCGGTTTGATGAATTTGACATTTGACTTGATGCCGCAGAGTTATTTTCTATGTATCCGCCTATCTACTTTCCAGAATTGTGTAGTGACGAGCATTTAGATCGTGTTTACCTCATATAGGAGATAGAAGGAATAGTGTTGAAAGCTACTTTGAAACACGTGATGAGAGACATGGAGATTTCACTAGACATGCATGGATAGACCTGAAGTCCTGGACTATCTACATAAACCTGATAACTTTGATACGCTTTGAAGTATAGATTTTGCATCCAGAAAACCGAGATGCACTCATCAGATCATATATTCATCAATACCCAATATCTACCCAACCACCGACAAAAGATATTCACAGCCAATTTTACACCGCAAAAAAAAAGTCAAATGGGTATTGCACATCTGCCACGCCATGCGAAGCAAATCAAAGAAAAGCAAAGCAAGGCTCAAGCCCATCCGAACCGGAGAATCAAACACCGAAACCACTAACAACAAAAACAAGTGACAACCAAACACACAAGCCAGATGCAAGATGTTATTCATGAATCATCATATCAGACAACACTGTCCTGGGTAGACATCGAGTCCCTCTCAGAGAACTTTTGTCTTCATCCACTCGCTCGTGCCAACGCCCAGGTTCAGCCCATTGCGGGCCCACCAGCTACGTACACGTTCCTCAGCGCCAGAGACCGGGTCCGCGTCCTCTAGCGCTTCTTCAATATCACACGTTTTGAACTCAACGCGCAGTCCGCTGCGTCGCCACCATTCGAGGACGTTGTCGTGGCCGTTCTTTGTTGGGCCGACGAGCACCTGACAGTCGAAGATCATCTTGGCGCCTTTGAGCCGGTACCAGAAGTCGAGGACATGGACATGGCCGTGGGTGCTGGCGATGCGGGCGACGGATTCAGCGTTACTGTAGGGAATCCCGGAGGCGTCCCACCAGGCTAGAGAGGCGGTGCGGCCTGATTGTGCGGCCAGAAGGACCGATTTGCCGACTTTCAATGGGATAGGGTTTGGGGATGGGGCGTTGACGGAAGCGTTCCTCCACCATTCGAGAACGGCAACGCGGCCTTCGGCGCTAGCGGCTTCGAGGGCGCGCTCGGTATACCGGAGTTGGAGGCCAGAGGTACGCCACCATTCGAGGACGTTGACGAAGCCGGCGCGGGAGGCGCCGTCCATCGCGTCTGCGATATATTCCTTGTTTGGGAGAGCAGGGGCGTCGCGCCACCAGGTGAGGATGGCGGGGTTGCCGTAGATGGCAGAGGCGCGGTAGGGGAGATTGGTGAGACGGGATGTGGTCCAGAGGAGGTCGAGGTGATTCTCGGTCAGGTAAGATAGGATGTCGGTTCGGGAGAACTTAAAGATAAGGTGGCAGGCGAGGTCGGATAGGGGCTTCCAGCGGGGAAGACTGTCGATACGCTTTTTGATCGCAGCAAAAGAGCCCCGGATGATGGTGTATTCGAGAGAGGCTGGGGTTGACATCTTCAGAAGATGGCTTTGCCACTCTTTTGGGACGGGGAGGTTTGTCGGGATGCCAACCGCTTTGGCGATCTCCCAGTCATGGAGTTGGTCTTCGAAGATATACAGCCATAGTTCGATGGGTAAGGTTCGCGCGCCACTTTCCATCTTGCTGGACCAGTATGGCACGTGTCGGGACATAGCCGCTGCCACTGTGTCGACTGGTTTCTTTTCCGAGGAGATCGACGGTTGATAGGGATTGTCTGACGGCGCACTGGCTTGACCCGACTTTGGTGCGAAGGAGAGACCTAGGGTCCGCTCGATCGTATCGTGAAGCTCGCCCAAGCCACCCCAAGGGAGCTGGACCAGCTCCTCGGGAGTTGTAGACTTCATTAACACAGGCGTCACCACACTGATCCAGGGCCAGAATCGGTCCACCTCGCGCAATTGTCGACTCGTCAACGGATGGTTCCATTCGGAAGTCGTCATTCCCGGGATCAAGACCACGGGTTTTGTCGAGATCCACCCACGTAGAAGCGCAAGGGTCAATGTATTCGTCATGCCGGAGAGCATCGCCCCTAACGTGCCAGCATCGATAGGAGCGACCAGAAGCATGTCCGCCCATTCACACAGTTCTGCAGCCTTCGCCTTCAGCCATCGTCGCGCACCCGTTTTCTTCTCAAACGTCTGGCTGTCGACCGTATCCATGTAGTGGGGGACTTTGCTTGAGCCGGACAGGAGTGCGGACGGTTCGTCTGTGATCAAGCGGAGTTCGATGTCGGGATTTTCGACGAGCGATGGAAGGACATTGTCGACAAAGGCACTTTCGGTGGATAGGAGGAGACGTTTTCGTCGGCGGGTGGGCGAGACTGTCGCCGTGCTGGTGGTTTCGTGGGAAGCAAGTCCCGATCCCTCTGACGCGCCATCAATCTCCATCTCCGTCAACCAGACCTTGCTCGAGGAAGGACTTGAACGGTCACTCGATTTCGCCGAATGGATTGTTTCAAATTGGACTACCATCACACACGGGACGCAGGGGTGAGAAAAAGAGGTGATGGCGTTGGAAGAGGTGGAGAAGAGCGATGAGGCAAAGTGGAGCGGTCTCTTGTCGTGATTATGCGATGGCGAAAAAGGTCCTGAACAGAACGGTAGAAAGGGGCGGGGGAGTGGTGGTCGTAGTAGCAGTACTCGTGAATGCGCAGCAGCCCAACGATCAAAGGGGAAAAAAAGACGCTGAAATCCCGGCGGTAAAGATCACCCCAATGCAGTGGAGGGAAAGTAGATCAGACCTGTTGGGGGAGCAAGGCGCCCTCGAAGGATGCAGCTATCTGCAGTCGGCCGTGCGATGGGACGTATTTGAACACGAATGATCCGCGACGATGGCCAGTGTATACACCGCAATCTACCCGGGTAGACTGTACAGGAACCCGGGTGGCGGGATTGGTGGACTGCTCCGGGCTGCAGGGAAGCGGTGAAGGAGTTCGGACGTGAATCTCGAGTGTCTCGGGGTCTCCTGATGCGCTCGGCTTCGCCGACGGGAAGCAAGGCCACGGGCTGGTGGAACGGGGTCGGGAAGGGTTGAGGTGTCGATCCGGTCGGAGGGGATGAGGGGAAGTTCGGGGAGGAGTAAGGAGGAGATGGAGGAGAAGGATGAGGCACGGGAACCAGATGAAGCTGGAGTTGACTGTTGGTCAAGGAGAAATCCACGGAAATGCCAATCAACTCCGCTTACCGGCGGCGACTCGTCTGATTGGCTGGGTCGCCCTCCGGCGGCCTGAGGTGTCACTCGCTTAAGTCGCTACCTAGGAGTTTATCTACTATTCAAGTTGCTCTGCTTCTTCTCACGTCGGCTTCTGTTCTTCTGACAGCATTCGGCTGGCTCTCTTTGGTCTCTCCTTCTGCAGCAGGCATTGGAGCTCGACGATTGTGTCCGCCCTGCCTTTTCAGGAAAACCAACTTGAATCAGATAGTCGATCTGTTCTACCACGACCTTAACAATCCATGTCGACATAACAAGCGAATTACTGCCCTGACCACAGTCAAACATGACACATACACACCCAACTATCAGCTGACCAGCCGACATCCATATGGATGTGCCCATGACTTCTATTCGTGTTCAAGGCATAAAGACACTGAGCCATCCGGGGCCTTCTCAGTTCTGGTGGCCCTAGCACGACTTCCAGGTCTCCATCGATGTACCTTAGCTCTTGGGCCTCATCCCATTTCCCTCTCTTCCAGTAGACTTGTCAGGATCCTCTGGTCCGAGTACCTTCAAGCATAGCTTGATTCGTAAAGAAACCTGAGGATTGAGTCCAGGTTGGTGGACCTCAGGTGACAGATCAATCACATGACAAGATAGGATTATCAGTGTTGCTGAGGCTACAGGGCCAAAGATCTCAGTAGATTGATTCATTCGCGAGATCCATTGTGGTCGTTAAAATTAACTACCTGTTAGTTATAGCCGTCTCTTAGCCAGCAGACCCATCCCCCTTTGGATTTTGAACAAGAGGAGTGAACTCTATGTCAGGTCCAGTGGAAGTGACACCGGGAAACGTTTCAAGAGGCTCTCCGCATCCCCACGAACATCAAAGGGTCATCTCACTCAGATGCCCCACAACCTACCCGACGTCGTTCCCATTGGCACGATTGCCGATACCTTCAGATCAAAGAGCTGGAGCTTAACGTACTCATTATCGACTCAAATCCCAATTTCGCCAGTATCCAACGGAGATGGATGAAGCCGAGCAACAAGCGCCAGATAACAGTGGGCAAGAGGTCCTCCCGAGCACGAAGCGTAGGGCCATTGAAGAACCGAGTGCGGGTCATGACGCGAAAAGAAGAAAAGACGGACATAATGGGCCTACGGAACTGGGACCCGATGTCGCAGCTATAGCTATTACAGTTCCAGCTTTGAAATCTCCGGCCAGAATCCACAGGGTTCCTTTCCCTGAGAAGGCATGCTACAATTCTGATCCAGGCAACTATCCGGAAATATTCTAACCACGCTGCACTGGGTTCAAGCCTGCGGTTATAGAAGAGCGAAACGGCGAGATCGAATTCCACGTGGTCCACAATGATGGATCACAAGAGAGTATGATCATTCTGACCGGACTCAAATGCCTGTTTCAGAAGCAACTTCCCAAAATGCCAAAGGACTATATTGCGCGTCTTGTGTATGACCGCACTCATCAATCTTTGGCCATTGTGAAAAGGCCCTGGGGGGTCATTGCTGGTATATCATTTCGAGGATTCCGAGATCGCAAATTCGCCGAAATTGTCTTTTGCGCAGTCTCATCTGATCAGCAAGTCAAAGGCTATGGTGCACACCTGATGGCCCATTTCAAGGACTATATCAGAGCTTCTTCGCCAGTGATGCACTTTCTGACCTATGCTGATAATTACGCCACTGGCTATTTCCAAAAACAAGGCTTTATCAAAGAGATCACCCTGGACAAGTCGCTTTGGATGGGTTATATCAAAGATTACGAAGGAGGCACGCTGATGCAATGCTCCATGCTTCCCCGAATACGGTATCTCGAAGTGAATCGGATGATGCTCAAACAGAAGGCAGCCGTCCGAGCCAAAATGCAACTCCTCAGGAAAAACCATATAATCCACCCACCACCTCGGCAAAGGGCAAATGGGGTTCCTCCGATTGACCCACTATCCATCCGCGCCATTCGAGAAACGGGCTGGTCTCCAGAAATGGATGCACTAGCACGAGAACCTCGGCAAGGGCCCCATTTTAATGAACTTCGACGTTTTCTCAACCAAATCCAAAACCATAAAGAAGCATGGCCTTTCCTCAATCCAGTCAACAGAGACGAAGTTCCTGATTACCACAATGTCATCACATCGCCAATGGATTTGTCGACTATGGAAGAAAAATTGGAGAATGATTCTTATGCCACTCCAGCGGAGCTTGTCCGTGATTTACAACTGATCTTCAGTAATTGTCGGCAATATAACGATGCAACCACTGTATATGCAAAGTGTGCGGTCAGGTTGGAGAAGTTCATGTGGAGCCTCATCCAGGACATTCGGGAGTGGCACGAACTGCTTGAAAGATAATTGGTCCAAAGAGAGATTCACCGTACCTACGGAACACATTGGTTATCCTGTTTACATCTCTCTTATGTATGTCTGCATAACTTGAGGGCATGGCTCCACGTCGTCGTCCGCCCAGGTGCACCCCGAAGCTTTCGTAGACCTTGCTCTGATCTATTGGTATCCGAATCGAGGGCTGCACTCTATTGTTTGCGTCTAGGAAATGTCACCGCCCCCCTGTGAAGAAGATGCCTCCAGGGGCGACGAACCGATACAGATCCCAATTGTTCCGGCAGTACCCCATCCACCACGCATCCCAGGGCAAAGAAACACGAAAATACCAACGACGTACATACGGGCAGGAGAGGGAAGCTGCAGGGAAAGTCGAGAAACATCACCGAAAAAAATCAACCCCGAAGCGAAGTTCGACAACGGAATACGTGGCAATCCTTCAGGGGAACATCGAACACACGCCATCCTCCAAACAATTCAAGCCACGGTCATAAGAAGCGAAAATCTAAAAAAAAAAAAAAAAAATGATGTAGCGCGGGATGGAGGCTAAATATGGGGAGAGCTCGCTGCTACCAGAAGAGATTACGGTACTCCGCAGTGAGCGACGGGCAACAAGGGACCACCACATGGAAGACATCACAGGAATGGAATCAAAGTGGAAGGCATGAAGGCCCTACGAGGTAACTCGCTGATAATCTTTGTGGACAGTGAAGAGAACGCCAAAGCCGTAGGGGAGGGGGGTGGTTCGGCTTCTATAGACGGCTTACAGCAATTGAAAGCTTAAACTAGGTTCATCATGGAACCATGGACTATGTAGGACCTGGACTATCTACAAGCATTATCTCAACTCGATATATGTACCTACATCCTCCGATTCTCGTCACCGCTACTCATCTCGTCGCGCCAGGTTGTTGTGCAACACATGCTCGCGCATCCCCAAGCTCACCAGCGCCCCCAACACACTCAGTCCCAACAGCGTGATCAACACCGACCGCAGAGAGTCCATATACGCATCCAGCACACCCGCTTGCCAGTCCGATGGCAGCCGGAAGACCTCATCCAGGCTGTTCCGAATGCGCGAAATCATGTCCGCCGCATCATCCCGGTCGCCGAACCGAGACCACAGCCCGGATTTCAACACGTTCTGGAACACGGCGGAGGCAACCGTGATCCCGATGGTGCTTCCTGTGCTCCGGAAGGCGTAAGAGGCAGAGGTGATCACTGCATGGTATTCATGGTCCACCGCCGAAATCAGCGCAACCAGGGTGATGGTGAGCATGCTTCCATACGCAAGACCCAGGAGGAAGAAGTAGATAAAGGGAAGCCAAGCGGGGGTGGTGAGAGTCATCGTGGAGATCAACACATTGCTGACCACCAGGAGACTGACAGAGAAGTAGTTGTAAACCTTATAGCGTCCCGTAGCCCGCATGAGAATGCCCGATCCAAGAGATCCGATCGAGGTACCCAGCGCTTGTGGGATCAGGCGGACCCCAGCAGCCGTGGCCCCCAGCCCCTGGAATTCGAAGAACAGAGGCAGGTAAAAGAGAAGACCGAACACGGTCATGGTGCTGAACCAGTTGGCGAGGCACGCCGAAGCAACGGTGCGATTCAGCAGGAGGCGGACCGGGATCACGGGCTCCGAGGCTATCTTCGCCTCAACATACACGAAAAGACCCAAGAACACGGCAGAGAGCGGCAGAGTCGTCAGAACCAGCGGGTGCGTCCATGGAACGATGTTGCCGCCAGTGTTCAGTCCAAGCAGGAGCAACACAAGCGTGACCACCAAGGTGGAGGCACCCAAAAAGTCAACTCGCTTCAAGGCCGATGTACCAGTGTCCTTCACGGGGATCTTCACAGTGAAGATTACAAGAATGCAGGACACAACGACGAAGGGGACCTGGATCAAGAATGCCCATCGCCATCCCAAAGTGACATGGATCAAACCACCAAAGACTCCGCCCAAACCACTGCCAGCGCCATAGCAGATATTTCCGATGCCCTGCCAGAGACCACGCTTGCGCAGCGGGACCAAGTCTGAGGTCACAACAGTCGAGATCGCCGTCAGACCGCCACCGCCGATCCCAGCCACCACTCGACCCAAGATAATTGTTCCCTCACTCTGCGCAAGACCGCAAATCAGGTTACCGGCAGCAAAGAAGACGTTGGAGAAGACGAGACCGGCTCGTCGCGAAAAGATGTCAGTCAGCCGGCCACTGAGAGGCTGAAAGGCGGCGTTCGAGATCAAGTAGGAGGTGGCCAACCAGGATAGAATCGACAACGATTGGAATGAGGATGCGATTGGCGCCGTAAGCGTGGCAACAATCGTGGTATCTGATCTTGTCAACTAACGACCTAGGGAACTTCTGATACAACCGGTCAACCATACCCAAAGCAGCTAGGAAGACACCAACCCAGATGCTGCCCAGAACCAGGATGAGCTCTTTCGTCGTCGGCTCTTGGACCAAGGGGACCTGGGGCTCCTCATCCGAAGGAGGGGCTAGGAGTGGTTGTTGCCCTCCCAAAAGAGGGGTCTGTTCCGACACGGAGTCTCCCTGCGGGGAATGCGCTCGCGGACTGGATGGCATGATTGTCGTGTCTTGGGGTGGCCCCGTTCTATGCCTATTCCTTCAATAATTCCACATGGATTGCGCGAGACGGAAGCGAAGGCAGTGCGAAACGGGAGAAAGATTGTCGAGGCTGATATGGGTCCTGACGAGTCAATCCTGGAAATCTTTGTCTGGTGCTTACGATGCGCGATGGCGGAGTCTTGTTAGCTGTATATGTCAGCTGCTGTGCGGCTGCCGGCTCCGACCCGAAGAATGCGGTCAAGCAACTTGGGCTCCTGGTTCCCATTGATTCGAATCGCATACTACCCCAGACTTGTATTGCCGAACCCGAACCATGATAAGCCATACTAAGGACCCGATATGTTTTTCGCGGGTTTGGCTCCAGAAGCTTTCATACTGTCTGTACTCCGTGCTCTAGAGTAGAGGCGAGCAACAGGTGGTCCGTTCCTGTCAACCCGCTGAAGCGTTCGCACACGATTCGTGTCTGTAGCCAATACCAGAATAATTATGGCCAATGCGCCAACAAAGTTGAAACAACGCTCTGCTGTGTGGGCTGCATGGGCGCGTCTGATGTCCTCTTTGGGCTACTTGTTGGGCCGGCGTCAATTGCTGGGCTATCGTTGCTCGGGATCTGAAACCGCTGCATCCTTCAAACCCTGGGGAATTGTTATCATCATTTGAAATGGGCGCAATCTCCCTGCTCTTTACTCCGTATACGAGACTACCGCGAGGGTCCCTGTTGGGGCAAATGCCCGGAGAAAATCCATTAGTCTGTCCGCCAAGCAGACGCCGGTGGAGTTTGCGATAGACTACTCCGTATTGCTGTCACCCCTGATAGTTTCTCGTCGTCTACGCCCTGCGTTTTGGGCTGCTTTCTCATATGGTATGTTTGTGTTAAGCTATTCTGGGCTCCCACGAGTCAGTACGCATACTCTGTAGGCCACGTCCAAGAGAGGGGCTCGCCATAGACTCCACGAACTGCTGGACGGTCTCTGAACTGCTCCCTGGTGGCGCTGGAAAGGAGATTACACTGGCGGCACAGCCACAACAGGGGACGGCCAGGTTAAACAGCGATCGACAGCAAAGCTACTGCCTCATGTCGAAACGGGGTTTCATGCTCCAATAACCAGGACCACCGGTGATCCTGAGGTGGAGAAGGAGGAGATCGGCGCCGGGAGAGTTCTCCACGTGACGAGATAGGCATGTCACTGTCGGACATAACCATCCCAGACACAAGCGCAGATTATTGACCATACGGAAGAAGCAATAGAAGTCCAGACAGAAAAGGAGGCGCCCCAACAAAAGGCCCGTGTCACGTGGAGGACAGCAACCCTTTTGGCTCTGGCTTGCGTTCCCTCCATCTCCATCTTCTCTCCAATTCATTGTTCTCCTCCTGACCCCTTCCTGGACCATCTGACCTGTCGTCCTTCCACCATAGACACCCCCCTCGTCAAGATGCCTGGTGTTCGTAAGTATACCCGCGATCACCCACTTCGCGACTTCTGAAACTTTCTCCCTAATCGACATGTGCAGCTCCCGATGCGCTCCAAGCGATCAAGAAGGGCTTGAAAGCCATCTTCCGCAGGAAATCAAAGAAGCCCGCAGCGGCCCCTGAAGCTGCTGCTCCCGCCGCGGCGCAGCCTGCGCAGAATGCTGCTCCTGAGGCAGCCCCCGCCGAAGCGAAGCCCGATGCGCCAGCTGCCGCTCCGGCCACAGAGCCCACGCCTGGTATGTCGCAACGTATCCTGTTACTCTAAACCGTCCATTTACTAGAAACTGACCTGATAAGCCCCGGTAGACAAGTCCGCAGAGACCACGTCGCCAGCGGAAGCCCCCGCAGCTCAACCCGAGAGCTCGGCCGCTCCGACTCCCGCGCCGGAGACCAAGATAGAGCCCGCCACTGAGACCAAAACGGAACCTGTCACTGAGACCAAGACGGAACCCGCTGCCGAAGCAAAGACGGAAGCGCCAGCCCCTGAGACCAAGACCGACGCTCCAGCTGAGGAGACCAAGGCCGAGCCTGCCGCTCCCGCTGACAGCACTCCTGCGCCGGCGGCTGCTTCTGATCCTGCTCCTGTCCCCGAGACTAAGGTCGAAGCTCCGGCCGATGAGGCCAAGGAGGCCCCTGCCCCTGCTGAAAGCACTCCTGCGCCCGCTGCTCCCGCCGAAACTACTGCGGATAAGCCCGCCGAGACTGCGAAACGTAAGTGTGCCTCAGACCGTCCGCCAAATTGACGCTGACCATCAATTGAAACAGCTGAAGAGTCTAAGTAGACCCCCTAATGAACCGTGCCCCGACGTGTTCAGTCACCATGGGCTAGCTCTCTGCGACACTCGGTTTTTCTTATATCCTCTGTCGATTATTTGTCTTTTCAGTTCGACCTGCATCTCATACCCCAGCATTGATTACTTGTTGAACCTTAATTTCCATAATGAATTCAATTGCAGACTACCAGGAGATTAGCACAGGGCATTGCCTAGCAAGCCGCTATCTAGGGCACGTACGATCGTAAGCGTGTAACAAGAGGCCGCCTTATGGGTATCAGATATCAGAAACTAGATCTATGCACATGTTCAATCGTCCTCGTCCTGCGAGGAAGAAGAATCCGGATCCATCTCCACAGCGGGTGCGTCCTGGCCCTGAGCAGCGGCGGCGGTAGCAGCTTTCAACTCTCTTGCTTTCTGTCGGCGTTTGAGCTTTCTCTCACGGTTCTTGCGGTTTCGTTTCTCCGCTTCCGTCTCCTTTGCCCGTTCTGCGGCCGCAACACGCTTCCGCAGCTGCAAGCGACGCTTCTTACCGGGTTTCTTATGAGACTTGGGGACTCGATCTGCCGGCTCGACGATGTACACAGCCGCTGCTGGCGTTTCCCCCGTCGAACGGGGGAGTTTAGTCTCATGTCGTTTGAGATTCATCACCCGCCAGGGCAGATGACAACCAGGCTATAGAAATGAAGATATTAGCAAACCAACCCAAACCAAACCCAGGACGCAGAACCCAACACCAATTTACTCACCCAAGGAACCTGAGCCCACCCCATCATCTGCTCTCCCGTCACAGCCGCCGCCTCAAACTGTTTCTTCCGCAACATCACTTCCGCAGATTGCACCGCCTCCGCCGAAGATCCAGAAAGCAACTCCGGCGTCGTAAAATAGTACTGCCACCCACGGAAAGGGTTCACGAACCGACCATCCCCGGACCCGGCCTCACCCGGCGACGGCGAATGGAGTCGAATGCGTAGCTTTTGCGTCCCATCCCGCTGTCCGTGGTCGCTTCGTTTCGCATCCGAAGTGGCAGATTTCCCCGCACTGGGATCATCGGCACTGCTCGGATGAGAGGATGCTGCGGGTTTCGCAGCCGGCGCGCTAAACAGACGGAACTCGAATTCTTGCTCTTCGTCTTCGTCTTCTGGCTTGGACGGTTGGTTCTCTTCTGGGGCGGGTGGTGTCGATGCCGCCGTCGGCGCAAGTAATTGGTCGAGGTTGAGCAGTTCGCCGAGACGGCGATGCGCGTCAGAGAGGTCAGCTTCGGGTTCCGGGGTGGGAGATCGGGAGGTTGAGTCGCGGGAAAGGAGCTCGTCGCGACGGACGCTATAGATACGATAATTATTAGTGATCTGTGGGTTTGATTGAGACATGCGGACGTGTCAGGATGGACGCACCGTTTTGCGTTTGGGAGCTCAAACATGGAGGGTGCTTCAGACTGGGATTCTCTGGGTGATTTGTTATCCTGCGATCGGGTTTCGGGTGTCGGGACTCGCGGCCCTTGCGGTTCGGAATGTGTTGGGGTGCTGTGTATGGAAATGAAGATGTTGGACTTGTGGTCGTGTGGGTGAGGGAAAATTGGCGGTGGGTTTTTGGGATGTCGGGATTATTGCCACGCGGATTTTGTGGGCTGCGGCCACGTCCTCGGAGGTGGTACTTACTACATGGCGGCCGTGCCTTTGAAGTATAGGTTCAAGTTTCACTTCTTGGGGGTTACTCTGTTGCTGGAGCATGTATACACGGCTTCAATGTCTAGAACAGGATACGTGGTATTTGCAAATGGTCACCATATGGTCAGGTGGTGGACAAAATCTAGATCTCGGCATACGCAGTGCCTGGTATCTCTTTTTTTACATTTGACATTGTGAGAACGTCCGAGTGAAAGCCAGTTGCCTTTCTTACCGCCTATCAATTTTGTAATCCTTTGTTAGAATACACGACTCCTCCATGCGGTCATCTTCAGAACCTCAATGCGTTGGTCGCCAGTCAATGCACAAAGATCATGTCCATCATGTACTTGAGCTGATCATCATTGTTCAGACGCAGCGACCACCGTCGACCTGGTCAAACACTGTCAGCATCATGACGACCTATCGCTTCTCGGTGTACTTACCTCCAGGTTCACGCCGGTAATAAACTCGGCTTCATCGCTGGCAAGGTAGCAGCACGCGTTGGCAATATCAGACGGCGTGCTAGGCCGTCCCAGCGGCACTGTTGAAACAAACCCAGCACGGTTCTCCTCCGTGTCGGGCTTTCCGATGAACAGATGGGTTCTAGAACAAAAACTCGCCATTAGCATCCTCGAACTACTACACACTCTCGCACACTCTTTCCACTCACAAGCCAGTGCTGCCGACTACCGGGCAAACCGAGTTGAACCGAATCTTCTTCGGTCCATATTCCACAGCCATCGTCTTGTTAGCAATACATACAGCCGCCTTGGAGGCATTGTACCAGGTCAGGCCAGGGCGCGGACGTAACGCCGCGGTGGAGGAGATCTGTACAAAGTTGCCGGCCCGGTTGTTCTTCTCGAAATACGGCACAATAACGTTCGCAGAGAGATAGATCGACTTGACGTTGACGTTCATGCAGAGGTCAAAGTCCGCGTCGGTGACTTCACCGGTAGGCTTATTATGATAGGTCGCGCCAGCGTTGTTGACGACGATGTCAAGCTGTCCGTATGCTTCCAAGGTCGCTTGTAGCAGCGCCTCCCAGGACTCTCTGCTGGTGACGTCGGTGAAGACAAACTTCGCATCCAGCTCTGATGCGGCCTTTGCGCCGTTCTCCTTGGAAAGCTCCGCGATGATGACCTTGGCGCCTTCTTGAACAAACTTCTTTGCGATGCCGTAGCCGAAACCGGAGCCTGCGCCGGTCACGATGGCGACTTTGCCTGCGAGGCGGCCGGAAGCGTTGACAGCCATAGTGTACAGATGCGGGGATGCCCGGATGATCGATCGAAGTGAGAAGAGCAATTGTTAGTCAACAGAGCCGATTCAGCTGACAGTGGACCTCTCGGGGAGTATAAGTAGTCCGGGGGGGCGCGATTCCCCTCTTTGCGAGGATTCACACTGCGGGGTTTCTAGTCGGTTGGACCATTGCGAGCGGAGAGAAGTCCGGACCAGTCCATGTTGCCGTGGCGCATCATTGTCCCTCCTGGTAGTTAAGTTGGAGGGTCATCTCCACCCCGTAGGCGTGCAGGCGCTCTAGCTGGGTAGGGTATTGTCATCGGAAGGGGGAGCTGTGCTGCCGACCATCTGGATTCTACTGGACAAACTGGGGTTGGTTGAAGATCACCACCGGCTTGATCCCAGTCAGCGCTAGAACTAGCCTTCTGCACGATGTATGAGCTAAGACCGTCAATTGTGAATCCGGAGAAGAGTATGCAGTTGTCCTGGTATATCATGCTGTCGCATTGCACCACCATGGCGGGGAACTGGCCGACGGTATGCGGGGAAGGTCAGAGCACCCACCCTCATAAATCCCTCGCAGTCAATGGGGTGTGGGAAGGAATACATCTCCGGTTATCTGGGTTTTGGTCGCCTATTTTGGTCTGATAATCATGCTAATAATGCGCAACCCGTTGGAGTCATAGGAATCAGATACGCTCTGGACGTTATATCGAAGCCCCTCACCCACAATTTATACATTCACACAAAGATGAGTGCTTAGCCCAGATACACACTCCATGTCTTGAAAGAATACCAAAACTCCCTAATCAACTCCAATTGGCCTCGATATGTTGCTGACTCATATCAATTGGTTCTTCTTCTTCTTCCTTTCTTCCTTCCTTCCTTTCTTTCTCTCGTAACAAAGACTACTCTCCATTCATCATACAGGGCAAGACATGCCAATGTCTCCGTATGGGCCGGACCTAACGTATCCTGATGGTGGGAAATACAGCGCTGCATCAAAATCGCAGCGGTGGTATTGCGTTTCGTACCTCGCATGACCTGAGCCAGATGTGTCATATACTACATTGTCGCCAGATGGTTTGGTCCCAATGTGCGTGTCTGAGAATTCAGAACAACCTGTGCAAGAAAAGCCGCCTCATCTCCTCTGTAGGCGATATATATTTACGAGGTTGACCTGAGGACTCAGCGTTTCGGGGTGCTCGGGACTGAGGGTGTTCGATAGATGGGTGACTGCTTCATCGGTGGGGTTTTTAACTGCTAGCTCCAGCCGATCAGAGGCAGAAAAAATGCGTTCAATCCAGTGTAACTGGTAGTGCAGAGTGATAATGCCTAGTTTTTGTGAAAGCTTTCCCTAAATGTCACAGAGTATGAATGCGCTGACAGTCTTCAATGGAAATGCGAGAGTTTGTCAAGGTCGATATCTTGTGACTTGTCAGTCCTGCGCGGTCCAGTAACTCTAGTTCCTCCAGAGGATCTAGAGAAACGAATTCTCAGCTCCTGATTCAGAAAGCATCTAAATAATGCCAGCACCTATATCAAAAAAGCACTCTTCTTTCTAATCCTTGGATAGTTGTTTTGAGTCTTGACCCAGGATTGTCTGCCTGATTCTTCAGGTGGCACAAACCACCAGCCACCGCATGGCTTACATAAGATACTTCCGACGGCGTCATCTCACAGCACAGGTTATCTGCAAGCCATCCATCCGCACAACGAGAACTCCCCGCCCTTCCCACGCATCGCTGGTTGATGCAGTATTGCAGTCTCGCGCTCGTCAGCGATCACCGCTCGTTCAATAGTCTCCGCTTCACTCTCCCATCGAAAAAAAAAAAAGCCCCCCTCACAATATCCCCGCCAGCTCAAGGCCTCGCCGCAACCGCGCCATTTCAGTGACCCTTTCGGGTGCGTCAGTTCTTGAATGTCTCGTGCCGCGGTGTGATCTGGCGATACAAGCCCGATCCACCCTTCCCATCCAACATCAATGGGTATCTGCGCCTCTTGTCTAGGGCAAAGCCGCCAGGACAGCCAGGAGGTGAGTCAGGCCCCGAGTCCCATCCTGATCGCAACTTTGATCCGCTCGCCCCGCGTCTCTCATCCACGATGCGATGTGGCTGGGGCGAGGGCCCCCTCATCAAAAGACACTGCTAACACCGTCGCTTGTATTGCTTCTCCAGCCTGAGTCCTCCCGTCTACTCGAGGATGATCCCTATCAATCAGGATACGGCTACGGCGCACTCAACCATGCCAGTCAAGTGAACCAACCCGATCAGGGATACATCAAGCGAGAGCGCGAAGCTCTCGAGGCGATCTGCCAGCGAACGTCAGAGTATGCGATACCCCCTGCCGTTCTCATTTCCAAATAACTCAATACTGACATCTCTGTCTCGAACTAGATCCGTCATCGATATCTGGTCCCTCCAACCACAACCTCACCTCCAGCCTCAGGCTACCCTCCGCGGTCCCGTCTCCCCTTCTGCCTCTCGACCCGGAACCCACGATGGCGCACCAGTCCGACTCACAACAGCTTCCTCGGAGTCCGAGTCCACAAGTCATTCAACAAAACCCAATGGGAACGCCGTGCCGAAACACTGGGGCGAGGTCGTGATCAACCCTCGCAAAGGCAAGAAGGCCGCACAAGCGCCGAACGCCGACGAGGAGAACAGCCCGGATTTCTTCGGTGTGCTGAAGGTGACATGATGCTACTGTTATATTGCAACAGTTGTTGCAACTGCGGTTCTGTCGGGTGGCTGCCTCTCTTACGATGACTCTTACCCTCACTTTCCTAGTTCTCGTTTCTCTTCCTAGCCCTCTCTCGCTCTCATAGCTCGCCGGTCGATGGTTTGTATCTTTTTTGCTCTGTTATCGAGTGCCCTCCACCTTCCTTACTATGTCTGATAGTTTCCCATTTCTGCAAGGTGCTGGACAATAATACCCTTGTTGCTCTTCTGCGCTTCCCCTTCTGTAAATAAACCCTGATTGTACGATCGATCTCTTTTCTTTTGTCAGTCTATTGTTCTGTGCATCCGCCTTTCGTCTGTTGTACCTGTACTTCAATTGGCTCCTATTTTTAGAAAGATGTTACATAGCGTTGCGCTTTAAAGACTGAATGTTGCCTATGAGCTGAATTCCATTGATACTTTACAGGCCTAAGAGCTAAATGATCAAATATAGGATGGGTCACTGAAGGAAGAGAAAGCCAGAAAAGCACACCGAGCTAGGAAATGCAAGTATGAACAGCGACCCCATGTCGAGGCTGTGCTTGGAAGAGGATATGCACAATCTGAAAGCTCTAGCGTCATCAATAAAGGAGCACAAACCAACAAAGATAAAGGGCAATGGGAGATTTCCAGACAGAAAATGGTTCGTCAAATCCCCGAGATAAGACTCGCTCGTCAGCCGCTCCCATCCTTGACTCCGTCGCGACTGTGAACGTAAGTTGTACCATACTCGTCAGAACTCCACCAGAAACGCCTACCAGCCAAAACCCAATTATTCGAGAAGCAATATCGATGCAAGACAGCTGTGTGTACCATGATCAAAGCATGTGAAATATGACAGCCGTGGACGATTAGACGTCGTCCATCGTGCCGGCGGGCTCCTCCCCGCCGGATTCGTAACTACCGGCAGAGCTCAATTCGTCTTCCGACTCAGTGTCTTCGCCCGCTTCATCCACTGCCTCTTTGCTAGCGTACTTGGCCACGTATTCTAGAGATGGCATGAGTCGGTGGATTGTAATACACAAGTCTCATTCACAACTCACCTTTCACTTTGGCCTCATAGCTCTTAGGTTCCCGCATAAGCATCGCAGCCGCTTCGCCGTTCAAGGGATCTGAAGGGTTCGGGTAACGCAAGAGTTGCGGAAGAAAGACTTCAAAAATATTGATCATATCGTACATCGGTGACCAGGTCTGGTTGATCACGTCGAGACAAACAGATCCAGAACTAGTTCGAGCAATGCATTAGAGCATAGTAGCAAAATGATGGTGACTCGACTTACAGCTCATCAATATTGGGGTGGAAGATCCGGTTAACGAATCCAATACTGGGACTCTTGTATGGGTACTGGTCGGGTAGTTCGACATGAATCTTCCAGTGGCCACCAGCGAACGGTGCTGCAATGCTGTCAGTGATGGGAATAAGAGAGCATATACACGAAACATACTTTCTTCGGGGCCCTTAAACCGCACGTAAAATTCTTGCCTAGAGAATAGGAAGTGATGTGAATACGGGTTCTTGATTTGTCAGGAGATAGTGGAGGCGAGAAGCATACACTGGATCCATGTTAGCATGCAAGGCGGGTGGTGGCAATATGACCCGAACTCACTATTATCATTTACCAGTGTCACCTCATAGTCACTCATGAGCCTAGAATATTCTTAGCATGGTATTCAGCATAGATCTCTCTTGGAGAATTGTGCTTGTAGTTGTATCAAATGGGGAAGGCGGACTGCAACGGCGGAGGGGACAAATCGGCGTGAGGGGACGCATACATCCTGTCAAGTGTCAGTATCAAATTCAGAAAGCACAGAAGCATACAAAAGGAGGCCTACTTCATGACCTAGCAAATCCGACACCTGTTAGCGCCGGAGTCTCTTCTCTTATCTCAAAGGTTCCCAGACTCGGCTGGACTCACATCTGTCTCGATTCTCCGCTTTGGACTACTCATCTTGAATAGTCTTTGAGGGTCCTTTACGGGAAAGGCAGGGCTGTCTGTGTATACAGCCGAAATGAGCTCCGGAGAGATGAATTGCGAGCGTGAGGGGTGCTTCAGATAGTCCCCCAGGTCGAAGCGGGGAAGCAATGGACGAGCGGGGCACTAGATAGCAAGGGAATGGGCTGGAATGGAAGGATGGAGCTAAAGCGGAAGATGGTCGGAAGAGGGATAATTCCAACAAGGAAGTAGCAGAAGCAGACAGCGTGCGACGAGAGGGTTGTCGGGGAAGAGCGAGGTGGTAATGGGGGGGTGTTGACGGGGATCTGGCAGAGGGGAGGAGGAAGTGACGGCGAAGTGAGGGCAGTGGGCACTACTGATGGGGTCACTCCCGGCAGTCACTGGGCCGGCAAAAGTCATGTGGTGCTTGCCCAATCTACGAGTGACTCAGCCGATCGCCCGCCAAAGACATCGCCATCATCGCCATCATCATCGCAATCCTTAGGGTCCACTTCTTATCTGCACTCGGCGGAACTCCGCTGGACTGGTCGCGTCGAGGTCCGTCCTCGATGCGATAACTCTATTCTTTGAGCACCGGCCAACAAAGAATTTCCTCACCCGCGATTCTCGACAAACATCGAATCCACAAAAGTGACATCCCTGGGTACCTGAGTCGTCACCCAAGGTACCTGAGATTCACCAGATGGCCAACAAAGAAGCCCAACACACCGCTAGTTGAAGTGTGTCGATCTACTACATACTCCGTAGTTCTCATTGAGAGATTTCGATCAGCTCTCAATTTGGGAACCTAAGGAATACGACAGTATTAGTCTTAGAACAGCAACTGAATATCAGTTATGCTTCAGACCAGACGGTATCCTCAATCGTATCCACTTTGGAACATGACCATGAGAGCAGCCAACTATTTTTGCCGCTTATTCTGGTCACCCTGTCGCGCTAATTTGTAATCAATGGATATAGCAATTCGATGCGGTCGGCATTGCCGTCCTGGAGTAAACCACTTCTTTGCGAACGCATAGATACCTAGGCAACTCGTACTCCGTAATGTGTCGTGGTACTCCGTAAAGGTGATCCGTAGGGTGGCGGGTGGCCCTAGTGCCTAAGGTGTCCGCTGTCCTGGACAACATTAACCGCCGAGATATCTACCTACCTACCTATCTCCTAACCCAACTGACAAGCATCATCACACAAATCATTTCCCCTCAGCTTGCTTGTAGGAGTGCATGCTTCTTATTCCTCAAGACTCCCCCTCCTGCTCTCAACTATCATCCACGGTCATTCTCAAGCACATCCATCGCAACAACACCAACATGGACTCTTCAAGCTCCCAAGACCCCTCCGCCCAAAACTCCCCAAACCCGAACCAGTCCCCACGCCGCACCAGTATGACCCATCGACCCGCGACACATCGATCGAAGGCCTCAGAGTCCGAGTCATCGGATCCGAAAAATGCGCCTATTCCAGATGACGAGCACGGAGCCGATCTCCCGATGACGATGTCCGCCTCCGTCCTGCTAACTAGTCTACCACGCGATGCACATCAGGCTCTCGCAGATGCTGAGGCCATTGATACCGGAAAAGGTGTGTGTCTTTGAAGATTCATCGCAAAATTTACTGAATGAGTGCCAGTCACTGTGCGCTTCCAACCGCTTCCATCGGCGCCGATTCTGAAGAATCGCGTCTTCAAGATCAGTGCATCACAGAAGTTTGAAACAGTGGTCAAATTTCTCCGGAAGAAGTTAGACTGTAAAGACACCGACTCGGTCTTCTGCTACGTAAATAGTGTCTTTGCGCCGGGGCTGGATGAAGGCGTTGGTGGCTTGTGGAGAGTATGTGGCTTGTAGACTCTGCACCTTTCGTACCGATTACTGATTGGATACCTACAGTGCTTCAAGACTGACGATCAACTGATCGTGGCCTATTCTATGACTCCCGCGTTTGGGTGAGAAGTAGACGTGTCATAACGAGTTCAGGTACAATATGTACACGTTCAGCAACCCGATCCTCCCAAATAACAACAAGGTATTCACAAGACATGCAAGGGCGAGTAGAGAACAGCCAGCTGGCATCTACCCTACCTATGGATCACAGAGATGAACAATGAAGAGACGAGGTATCATGAAAGCGCAACGGAAGGAAATATAAGCCAATGCGAAAAACCCACAATGCTTTCATGTCAACGATGCAAGAAGAGACAAGGGAATCAATACTAGCGCAACAAAACCAACCCAAAAGAGAATCCGATCGAGTTTAATCATCCCTGGTGAATCTGATCAACCACCTTCTCAAACTCCTCCAATTCCTCCTTAGGAATGGGATAAGTGTACTCCTGCGAGGGGTACACCCGACTCTTGACCTCCGTACGATACTGCTCGATGCCCTTGATCGCCTCTCCCCAGACATCAGCATACTTCTTGACAAACTTCGGAAGGAACCGACCAGGCGGGAAATTTCCCGTCATGTCGATCTGAACAAGCACCTGTCCGGAGCAGCCATTTCCCGCACCAATGCCGATGGTCGGCACCCGCAGCTTCTTGGTAATAATCGCAGCCACCTCCGCCGGCACCGCCTCCAGAACGATCATAAACGCACCGGCCTCCTGCACGGCGAGCGCATCCTTCAGCAGACGCAGCGCACCTGCAGTCGATTTCCCCTGCACGCGGAACCCGCCCAGGGCGTTCTGGCGCTGAGGCGTAAGACCGATATGTCCGACGACGGGGATACCTGCTTGCGTGACGCGTTTGATAGTAGGCGCCATCTCGGCACCTCCTTCCAACTTCACGCTCTGGACCCGTCCCTCCTTGACAATGCGAATAGCCGACTGGACCGCCTGCTCCGGCGATACTTCATACGATCCCATAGGAAGATCCGCAACCTACCCAAGACTCCATCGTCAGCCCAACAATTCACAATCACAATCCGGAAAAGAAAAACTCGCCCAACACCGCCGACGAAGGGGAATCAAACCAACGAAGGAAAAAGAAAACACGAACCGTGAAAGAGCTCTTCGCCGCACGAGCCACACTTCGACAATGCAATAGCATCTCATCCATCACCACCTCACTCGTATCCTCCATGCCCAAAGCAACCATCGCCAAACTATCCCCAACCAAAATCATATCCATGCCCGCCATATCCGCCACATGACCACTCGGAAAGTCATGCGCTGTCAACATGGTGATCGGTTCGCTTTTCTTGTACATCCCGCGTAAAGTCTGCATCGTCACTTTCTTCCTTGTGGTAGAGGTAGCCCCCATGGGCGAGTGGGAGCTATGTCGGACAAAGGATAGACTTGGCGACGGGGCGGGCGTCTGGTAGCGACCACCGCTACCACGGGCAAGAAGCGGCGCGAGAAGCGACGAGGAAGAATATTTACGAGATATCGTCACGAGAGACGATGCAGACAGGGAATTGGTGAGCACGGTCCGGCGCAGCGGTCGAGACAATTGAGCTCCTGCAGCTCGAATCGACGAAGCCATGATCAATGTGAACGGAAGTCGTATTTTTGTGTATCGTGTGAAAAATCCCAACAGCAATGCGGGCAAATCTGAACCGAATTCTCTGAGGGGATCTGAAGGCGAGCTAGCAAATAAGTCACCCTCAGACGGAGGGTGTCACTCGTTCGTAGCGTCAAAAAAAGAAAAGGGTTCGAAGGCAAAATGGTCGGTCTATCAATCAATCAATCAATCGGATGCCGTCCAAGCTCCACCCAGGTGTACCCAGCAATACCGAACAGTAGGTATGTAGTAGTAATGATGATGTATGTACACTTCAGAGCTCGGGTCACCGTAAACAATATACACCAGGGGGTGGGTGTGGGTGTGAATGAAAGAAAGCGACGAGAGGTATTATTATATTCGCAGGAAAGAAAAGATCATGGTTGTCTGATGGCCGGAAACCCGGAGGTCTTAAGTATGGCGGAACGTGCTGGTATATGCAGCGTAGTCCAGAGCATCCCCAGACTGGTCTGGGATCCATTCTGCCGGATTTTTAGGGCTCGTTTGCCCCTCGGTGAAGCAGAGCCGCTGCTGATTGGGTCCTCGGGCAGCTGGCCAGTTCCACCGCCTCTCGTCTCCGCCGGCGCTTCCATTTATTCCAAGCCGAGCACCGAGGTAGTTGGGAGATTAACGTAGTATCTACGACACATGGGTCTCCAGCTGGTGGTACTATGTAGAAACTGCAATCCCATTCCATTTTCCAGATACAACCCCCGGTAACACTATACCTCCCGCCCCATGGACGTGATCACTGCATAGTATAGGTAATAGAAAAGAAGAAATCGAACGGCGTGAAGGTCATCTAGCCGAAATAATCACGAGAAGAGAAACCCCCGTCTGTCGCAATCAAGAAACGCAAAACACCACCGAGAAAAGGCATGCATAGTGAATCAAAGGCCTTTTCCATGCAACAACCCCCGGAGGACGTCCGCCCACTTGCAATATATCGCCCAAGATGGAAAATAAGGAAAGAAGAAGAAAAGAAAAAAAGGAGATAAGAGAAGGAAACGTCAGAATGAAGAGAAAGTGGAGGGGAAGAAGGGGAAAGAATATTATGTGGCCAAGGCCAATAACAATCCAGCGGAATTCCACAGGCGTCACCGACCAGATCACCCAATGCAAGGCATGTGCTGGGTGGATCCTGTGAGCTCCATCCATCTCCCCATGCCAGGTGGGGTTTCACTCTCCGGCTTGGGAAATCGCCTGGGTGTTCTTTTTCAATACCTGGTTATCGTGTCCAAAACAGTTCGCAAGGTCGTTTGCATGCTTTTGTTGGTCAAGTCCGAGCGGAACAATGGCAAAGCAGGTAGAATCCAAGGACGCCGGCTATATGATAATGCAGTAAGATATCAAGTACAATAAAATGCAGTCGCAACAAACAATATGCATAAACTTTCATGTGAGTTTAGGGGGTCAAGACAAGCAAGCAAATCGTGCAAAAGTGATCCAGGGTTGGTAGGACTGAGCCATTTTAGAGGACCCATCGCTTGCAGGGAAAAGCACAAAAGGCTCAGGAATATGCAGGTCAATGTCTCACTTCTTGGGGCTGTGAAAAGACTTCCACCGGAGGATGCCTTAAACATAGTCGTATTCCTCCTTGATGGGACGCTGGATTTGGAAAAGCAAAGAATCCAATTCGGCCCAATTGGATGGGTTCATGGCAAACTTCCGGTGCTTTCTTGTCAAAACATGCTAGCGACAGTATCAGTATTTCGTCTTCCACGTGGAAGAAATACCTGCTTACCTCTTCAAAGTCATCGAACTTATCTCTGCAATTCTCACAGTATCCTGGCTTTGGGTCTCTCCGTCTTTCTTTCTTCTTCGAGACAACTGCATTTGGATTGCTAGATCGACGCTTCTGCCCATCAGTCCCTTCTGACTGGGTATTTTCTTCCTCGAGCACATTGCCAAGCTTCTCCGGCGGGTTCAACTTGGCCGGACAGTTGCCCTGAGCCTTGGACATTTTCAAAGCCATCGGTGCATCCGCCATACGGTAGGAGGAGAGTCCTGTGCCGACGGGGACAGCACCATTGCCCTTCTCAAGAACCTTTCGCTTCAGTTCATGGACTTCCTTGCTCAAACCAGCCTTGGCGCCGGGTGCAGCAGCAGTGGAGGACACCATCTGAGAGCGAATTGCAGATGTGATGTTCGATGGTTGTACACCCGATGCAGCAGGCTCCCGACCAGTGTAGAAAGGGCCGCTGCGGTTCCTTGGCGGCGGAGGAATGAAGCTTTCAGAGCTCTTTCGTGGGGATACGGGTCTTGCGGGCGGCATGTTTGATATCGGGGGCTGCTTTGGGTTGGACCCGGTTTCTTCAATCGCATCAATGGGGCTTGTCATCTTGCCAGACTCGCCGTCAACCTCTTCCTTGCCAGCCAAATCCAACGGTTGAATCTTGATCTTCTGGTCTTCCCGAGGGGGGGCGGGCTTGGCTATAGGTTTCTTTTCCTTCTCCTTTTGGCGAGTGCGTTGACGTTCAGCATCTTTCTTCGACGGGGGTTCATCAATGAAGGGGCATTTCCCTAGAGGCGCACTTCTAAACTGAGGCCAAATGCCATCTTGTCGCCGTGCCACTTTCGGGTACTCTCGAACCATAACAGGTCTCGTCTTCTCATCCATGTCGTGAATATAGATGAAAGGTCCTTTGAATAGGATCAAATCCTTCAAGGCGGACAGCGGATTGCGCTCGGAGGGGCCGTGCAATTCGTTTTGGAGGACCTGCGAGAGGTCTGTTTCACCCCGGGTTCGAGCATAGCCTCCACCAGCCGTGTGTCGTGTCGAATGACCGTGTCCTGTAAGTTCCCCATCGTTGATGGCAGCAATCATACGTTGAAGCTTTTCAATGGCCCATATCTTCATACCCATCTGACGGGCTCGATGCAGAATGGTCATAGTGCTGCTTTGGTCACCACGTGCATCGTTCTTTACGGTCCCATGCAAATGCGAGTCAGCACGCTTCTCCAGCAAGGAGGGGTTGACGGTTTGCATGGAGCCATCGGCCGATTCCGCATTGGTGTCCGTCGGGCTTGCCGTTTCATGTTCGGGAGGGATGGGACGCGAGGTGACGACATGGGTGACTAAACGCGAGAAGAATTTCTCTTCACGCTGCAGAGCGTAGTTAGCACGAGATTACAGGATTCGGACTTGTCTACAATATCAAGAGACACGGGTGAAGAGCACGGTCGGTGAACAGCAGTGGCGGAACCCGAAATTTGCAACATCACAGAAAAGGAGGCCACTTACAGCTCCCAATTCCTTGACTTGTCTGGAACACTTGGTGCGAACATCGACAGGGATGTTATCAAAGTAGAAGATGAACTGCGGGAACGCCTTCCGATAATGCCTTTGCCACTGTCTCACAGAGTCAAGGGTTTCCGCGGACAGCTTCTCATGCCTTCCTGGTCGATGTTGACGCTGTCTATCACTATCTCGAGCAGCCACCAGCCTCTTCTCGAATGCACTGGGCTGACCCTGGTTCGGGCGTCGAGAGAACAGCCTGGATTCCGCGCTCTGGTTTGTGGATGACCGGGCCCGAGTTGGGGAGCGAGACTCGGCTTCAGCTCCCTCCACTACCTGCTTTTTAGGAGGGGGCTGGCCGTAGGGAATATCGAATTGAGTGCTCGTCCTAGGGCGTTTGGCAGGCACGAGGCCCGGCCGGTGAGGGGAGTTGGTAGCATTCGGCACGTTGGCGAGTGGTCGGCGAGTCGACATGTTCAAGACAGGTTGTGGTGAAGGGGGTACGAATACTGCTGCCATCAGGTAACGATAGACAACCAGCGGTAAGAATTAGTCGTCGAAAGGCCCAGGCAGGTTATGGGGGGGCACTTCAGGCCGAGCACGCGATGGATTACACGTCTCGAGAGGGGGCGGAGGCAGTCAGAAAAACGCCATGATTTCACGCGACGGGAAGATGATGGGGGGTAGGGAACGTGTACGCGGAAGAAAAAAAGAGACGAGAAGCCTCTTCTGGGGAGGGAGATCCAGTCGCGAGAGAGTGGAAGGGCAGTAACGTGCAGAGGGAGGAGGCGAGTGGAGGAGAAAGATACAGGCAAGGTTGGGGATGGGACAATGCAAACAATAGCGACTAACCCGTCGTGTCAAGAGTGGAGCCGGTTTGATTTGGTTTGTTTTGGCCCGCGGAGGATGTGCGCCGGACAACCACCACCGCACCCGCGAAGCATGAACCACCCGTGCTTCTTGACGCTCCTTCGGTCGTCTGGAATGGCAGTCTTGGACTTGTTCGTCCCGCGGGGGCGATTTGATGGTATTATCATGGGGCAGTCGAACACGGTCGCTTCTGCTCCAGCCTTCGCTGTCCGCGCTATGCTGTATCCCCGGAACCTCCCCAGGTATGGGAGGCTGGGAGAGGGGCAATAATGAGAATTGAAACTCAATCGACTCCGACACGGTCTGAAGAATGCTCAGGAGCTTCGATGCTGCTTATTCCCCCTTCCCGGAGCAAACCAAGTCTCTTCGCGAGATTCCCTTCGCGAGATGTGGTGGGGACAGTCACTCAAGATGTGTTTATTGTTTATAGTGTGGTAATAACCCTAAGACATGGACCACAACCCTACTTCGCCCTCCCTATTCTTCTTCCTTGTTTCTACATATCAGTTTCATACCCGGTCAGCAAGCATCGTGACTTTTCTTGAACATATACGATGGGTTGAACACAGAAGATGGATGGTTGATGTTCCTCATCGTCAGCGTCCATGCTACCTCTCATAGGGGACAGGATGATAGCCATAAGGAATGTTTTAGGCGAAACGGCAGTAATGGAAATTGCCAGAAAGTATCAGGTAGCCTCTGGGCATATCTAGTAGGCTGTCTGCATAAACGCAAATTTCATACGCAGCACTGCACTATTGGGTACATAAGAGACCAGCACCATGGATAGCTAAAGCCACAATATCATCACTACTGGTCGAATCAACCTTTTTGTACCCCAGAAGATACCTTCGCCTCGACTATGATTGAGAAGCCCACAGTCTAAGGACCTTACATCGTGCATACCCCAGAGTCACAGTAAACACCTGTGTCAAGTCGATCTTGCCGGTAGGCTATCGATTCCGTCAGGTTAGATCTTACCAATCATCCCATCCACGGATGATCGAGTGCTTCCTGGATAGGACGCTTGGTTTTTTTTTTTGCGTAAATGTGGCATAATTGAACTTTCATGACAGCAATTTTGTTCAGTTCTGGTAGCTAGATGGCTACCTGCATTTTCAGGGTTATAGCCCGTATTCGGATTTCATGACCAAGGCGTGGGCTGGGTATTTCTTCTTTACTAGCAGTTTGTTGACGGTTGAGTGTCGCACGCGTAGCCCAGTGATTGTTGATCTTTCATTGTCCCCGGTGTAAATGGATGGGCAGTATACCTAGGTACCCTCTGACGCGCTCTGGGACTTCCATTGGACATGCCCTTGGAGTTTCTTGCTGGGAAGAGGAAAAAGCAGTTGCTGTCGCTTTTATTCCTTGATCAAATCTAGGGTCATAATTTATGGTACATTCAGCTACAAAGGGTATCTATATACAACCGGCCTAATCCCTCAGGGCTTCGATGTCATCGACCTAGAAGAGTAGTTAGAAAACGATTCGCAACCAACACGAAGACCAACATACCTCTTTCACCGCCTCGGTCGTCAAGACAATAGGGCTATCATCCCCGACACACACACTATCCTCGATACGAATTCCGATACCACGGAACTTCTCCGGCCACCGCTCATCGTCTGGAACGTAGATACCACTAGGTGAGGATGTCAGCTTCACATGACTGGATAAGTTGTAGCCATGTACGTACGGTTCGATGGTGATGCATTGACCCGCCTTGAGAGAGTATCCTCTGGAATATCCAGGGCAGTCGTGAACGTCCAGGCCCACGTAATGTCCCAGGTGGTGCGGGAACAGCGTTCCCATGGCCTAACGTAGTCAGTTTATCATTTATGCCAAGAAGCAGGGGGTAAAGTAGGACTGACATTCCCAGAAAGGTCAAACCCAAGCTGCTTTAACTGGTCCTTGAGGCCATTCTCAGCGACCGTGTGCAGTCTGTCCAGGGACATGCCAGCGCTTTCCCTGCACAGAGAGACACAACTACGATGCACGTTCAACACCGCGTTGTACAAGTCGCGCTGAGGGTCGGAGAATTTGCCATTCACTGGCCAGGTTCTGGTAATGTCTGAAATATAGGTGCCCATCTCCTACCATCTTGTAAGTATTTCCATGAATTCGAAGGATGAAAGTATACGTACCCCACCGCCGTCAACCAGAACCATATCGCCGTCTCTAGAATGTAATTAGCTCTGTTGCTTTATAGACAATACAGTGACGTGATGCAACATACCTCAGTACATCATCGTTTCTCGTGTAATGGATGCTAAGGGCATTCTAATCCTGTTAGCACTGGCCCTGCCGTGTGTAAAATCATACTTACCGAACCCCCAGCGACAACAGGTACAAACGCACTGCCATCGCAGCCGTTGACCTTGAAGTTGTATTCCAAGAAGGATGTCAAAGCCTTTTCCTTGGTGAAAGTCTGTCTCATAGACTCCGTGAATGCCCGTCCCGAGGCCTGCCCGACCCGTCGCAGTTGTACAACCTCGTCCTCGCTCTTGAAGGCTCTCATTTCATTGAGAATAGGGCGCAATGGCTTCACCTTCCGATAATCCACGATCTTCTTGAGCTTTTCCGACGCTGTGGTGGGGCCGTAGAGATACCGATTCAAGGATGACCGTCCGGGGTTAAAGGCAGGGATGTCGGTGTAGATTTCGGTAGCATCGGACACAATTCGGGGGAGGATATCCGCGATGCCTTCTATATCGCCAGTCTTGGGGGAAATTAGCGACAGCGTCTTGTGTGAGTATGGGATGACTAGTTCTGACCTCGTCGGCGTTGAATACATCAATCGCGGCGCGCGTGCCCGATCGAGCTCCATCCCAGAGCTCTGCTTTTGGATCCTTTTCACGGACATACAGGTGGAAGAGGTGGTTGTTTCCAGACCCATCATTTGCTGCTATCCATAAGCCCCAAATACTGTTCTCATGGTTGTATTTGACTCACCGACAATGGCCAGAGCATTGGGCTCGTTAAACCCTTTGTGGTGTAAAGACAAAGTCAGTGTCATTTGTGGCGCAAACCTGCGAAAGGGATTTAGAACCAACCCGTGAGGTAGAAGAAGTTGGAATCTTGTCTGTATTCGTTGAAGATGCCGGCAGCACGGTATGTGACCTCCGAAGCAGCTAACACGGCGATCGAGTGTTTGGGGAGTTTGTTCGCAAGACGAGAACGGCGCTGAGCATATTCGAGGGCGGTGATCCCAGGAGTTACTATAAATCAATCACAACATCAGATCTTAGTTATCTCTTTAGCTTCATAGAAAAAGCAAATACTCACGTTCTCCGGGGTTCAGGATGTGAGGATGTGTCTCGTGCAATGGTTGACCAAACTTTAGCTCCGCGGCGGAGATGGAAGAGTATGCGCGAAGAGTCGTCGCACGATGCTCAGGTGTTGGCCGAAGGAAGGGCGACAGGGCGACGCCCGGTGTGGGGCGACATAGACAACGAGGCCATTGGCGCGCGAGTGATCTGCTTATCGACATGCTTGAGATCGAAGCAGTAGTCCTCAGGGCCCAGCACTAGATCGATTGACAGAAGGTTGGTTTGGATTGGCATGAGTGGAAGCTCCGCGGCTTTCCCCGGTTGGCCGATTCAGGTGTCTTTCATGCCTCAGGCATGAATCCATCCGTCGGTCTTGTCAGCCAATCACGGAGCAACAATTTGTGATAGTCTCGCGAGGACCTCCTCATACTGGACAAAACATGCGACATCCTGGTAATCTTATGGGCGTGAGAGCTTATCTCGGGCTGGAAGGACGTACCAGGATGCAAAGATTACCTTATGCTTCCCGATGTGTCACAGCACGCCATTGGGTTGTCCGTCGGATACGGCCGATTCCTATCCAAGAACGTTGTATAAGGGATGGCATCGCCGCAGGAGTGACTCACCCAGAGACAAAATCAATACAATAAGCCTAGTAGTCGATCTCACTCAGACTGATCAATCCCACCAGCCAAACTCCATATCCTGCTTTCTGGCTCAACATGGGTAGAACGTTGACTTATCCCAAGCGGTCCTCGAACACCGTCAACCGCTACAAACATCGGGGTGAGACGTCTCATCAAACTTCATAGCGGATCAGTTTATTAAACACGCATCACAGCAACATATGATCTGGGTGCCATCCATTCCATCATCAACTCTTCACAAGTCCTCCATGTGTCCTTCAATCCGGGCCCGTCCGATCCCTTCCCCGCAATCCTGCCCATGATCGGGCAGATGGGATCCTTTGACTTCCCCTCCGCCAGTATCGACGAGCCCCTGGAATGCTACCTCCATGGATACGTCAGCTCGCGGATTATGAATCTGGCTCGCAACAATGAAGGGGAAGGCCTGCCCATTTGTATCGCCGCCAGCAAAGTCGATGGATTGATCCTGTCCTTGACGCCAAATTCACACAGCTACAACTATCGCTCGGCGGTCTTGCATGGATACGCCACGCTTGTGACCGATGAGGCCGAGAAGCTCTATGCAATGGAGTTAATCACCAACTCGGTGCTCTCCGATCGCTGGAGGCACTCGCGCGTGCCACCGGACCGTGCAGAGATGTCTTCGACGGTCATCTTGAAAGTGAAGGTTGTCGATGGCAGTGGCAAGATTCGGGATGGTGGCGTTTCTGACGAGAAGAAAGACACTACGAATGGTGAAGTTACTGATCGCGTGTGGACGGGGGTAGTACCTGTGTGGGAGACGTTTGGAGAGCCTGTTCCCAGTCCTCAGAACAAGGTTGCGGAAGTTCCAGACTTCATCACAGAGTTTGTTTCTCGTAAGAACGAGGAGAATCGCTCCTATTCGGAGAATGCAGTACAGGTCACACTTCCTCCCGAAGAGCAGCACTGATCTGAGTCCTATGCTCCGGGGTAGTTGCCGCCACAGGAGTCTGTCTACCTCGAGCAAACATGAGATCTGTTTATCTGTTCAATGACAAGTATGCTAGATTAGTAAATTGCGTTTTATTTTCATAGTAGGATGGGCTCTGGCTCGATAAGCACATTCAATGTATTTCGCCCTTAGCTTCTGCCTGGAGACTCAACGAGAGTATCAGCAGACATCGCATATCCTGAGGAAACCAAGGCCATATCACAATTGTGGCCAAAAGTGTGAGAGATTATATATGTGCCAAAGTCGATGTGATTCACAGGCCAGTACCCCATCACCATGAACCTTACTTATGTTGGCTTTTTTTCTCCTGAAGGTAAGAGTTTTTCATGCTAAAGGTCAGGACCGAAATTTCCACCTTGAATGAGGTTGCTGGGGCCGAATACATCTCTGTCGGGTTGTTTACATGGAACGAAAAGAATAAATATCTACAGGAGATGTGTGGGATTGACTACAAAATCAGTGAAGAAATACCATGCAAAATCATATATTAAAGGAGGTTTTTAATCCGCTTCTTATAATAGCACTGACTTGGGACTACCGTACTCGAGTTGGTGAGATGAGCCAGTTACTTATGGCCTCGAGAAGTTACAGCAGCCTCATCCGAACCCCACCCACGTGATTCTTCGCCGAGCGCGTTCGGCCGCCTTCTCTCCCTTCCCCCTCACGATATCATTGCAACGACAACATATCTGGAATGTTGACCTCTGCTGATTGAAAGCCTCTGCCTCCACCAGCTAAATTTTTTCCTCAAAAGATCTTTTACCAACAGACGCGGTTGTCAGCGATATAACCCCGCATTATGGCTTCATCGGCCATCCCCGCAGCTGACCTCCGGTCGTTTTCAGAGTACCTGAAGCGCTCGAGGCGAGTGATTGCGCTCCTCGGCGCCGGTATATCAGCTTCATCTGGACTTCCCACCTTCCGCGGGGCTGGAGGACTCTGGCGAACCTATGATGCCACCGATCTTGCTACGCCCGAAGCCTTCGAAGCCAACCCAGATCTGGTGTGGCAGTTTTACAACCAGCGAAGACACATGGCGCTGAAAGCACAGCCCAATCGGGCCCATTATGCGCTGGCAGAACTTTCAAGGCGGAACAAGGAATTCATCACCTTGTCCCAGAATATCGATGGTAGGACCGAAGCTTATTCTTCTGCAATTGCTTAGTTGCATTAACTTTCTCCTGCTTCTCAATCCAGGCCTCTCCCAGCGAGCATCCCACCCTTTGGAGCAGCTGCATCTTCTACACGGCTCGCTCTTCACCGTGAAATGCACCTCTTTCTATTGTAATTATTCCAGAGAAGACTTCAATGACCCCATTGTCCCGGCCCTTGCGATTCCAAAGAACGTGCCCGAACCGAAGCCATCGACCGATGATAAGACTGGAAAGGAGGCGTCTCACAGTGTATATACCGCACTGGGGATACCAGAAGGCGAAGAAGTAGACATCTCGGATGATCGGGTCCCACTGAAAGGACTGGATCGTGATGCTCTCCCACACTGTCCGGAGTGTAAGGATGGGCTACTCCGGCCGGGAGTTGTTTGGTTTGGGGAAAGCTTACCCCTACACACGTTGGATGCAGTGGATAGTTGGATGAGGTCTGGTCCGATCGACTTGATTCTAGTCGTGGGTACGAGTTCTAGAGTCTATCCTGCTGCAGGTTACGTTGATAAGGCCCGGGCAAAGGGCGCACGGGTTGCGGTGGTGAATATGGATCGGAATGATGTTGGGTCCTCGGGGTTGAAGCCTGGTGACTGGTTTTTCAAGGGCGATGCAGGTGTCATTGTTCCGGAGATTCTACGGGATATCATAGGGGATGTATAGATTTAAGGTAATGGCAATTTAATGAATCAGAAGGAGAAGTACTTCGCGCTGCTCATATCATGCTGAAAATGGACGTGCTATATGCAGAAATTGACCTATAGGGCAGATGACCCAATCGTGAACCACTCAATGATCACTAAGGTATTTGCCTACTAGAGGTTATATACATAGGGGGTTACTCTCTCTTGACATACTTCTCGCTGGCCTTTCAAATTCGATGGATTCTAGATCCAATATTAAGATTACATAGCCATGAAAAATAATCCTCGTCCAAATTTTTTTGACCAAAAAGCGTCTAACAATCAGCTCGACATATTAAGTAATTCTCCTTTCGACCTGCAAAGACCATTAGAACCTGTGCGGTCAAGTGCTCCATGAAGCTCATTCAGACGTACCGTCTTCTTTTACAATATGAAGTCTGCGATATTCCTGTTTATGTACTTGCCAGTCACATTCAGTGAACGGCTTTCCATCCTGTCCTAGGTCGTTTGCTGGAATGCAAATGTGCTCGATAACCCCTGAATCCAGAACCACTCAGTCAGCGTCGCAGAAAATGATGTTTGGTTATGCATACCTCAGGGGGTCACCTGTGTGGCGCGAAATACCCCTTCGTCGCTTTCTAGTGGTAGTCTGTGTATTTCCAACCTGGAATTCCGGGTCCGTAGAGACTATTGCCGGTGTCATAGTAAAGGCCCACCTCGGTCACCCTCATCAGAGAATACTCACCTGACTGGACGGAAGGGGTTAGACTGACATAGATCATGCCAGAGATAGAAGCCCTAAGTGTGGGATTATTTTGAACAGGCATCCGTTGGACTGAATCTCTATGTATTGTACTCATGTTGATTGCGTGTGACGGTTCAGTCCACGTGCTGTTGTCGCTAAGATCCAGCAACAGATGCAGCAGGAAGCAATACTACTGCAGCTGGAACTTTTCTGTCTGATGTATTTCATAGACACTTAAAGTCTTCTGTAAAGATGGAAGTTAGGGCAAGGCTGACTGGCTCTTAGCATAGCCACTTGTTAGTGTCGAGGCCGGTGAATCATGGAATTCCTCCTTGGCACTCCTATGATTGCAAAGGATATTGAATAGCCCTACAGAATTCAATAGCTTTGTATTCTCAACAATTAGGGTACTCCTTAGCACAAGATGAGAGAAAAGTGCTCGAGTAGGAAGATCCAAGCCGAAGCTCTGTAACCTCCATCTGCTGACGTCCAGAGTGTCGCCATGACCACAATTAATGGGACATGAATTCGGACTAGACCCGAAATAAGATACAGAAGAGCAGTAGAATTTCCCTAGAGTTAATATTAAAGGAATTAACGTAGATAGAAATGTAGATCTCCCCAGAAAATCTAGCAGGGGCAAAGTCCATCCATCTACTCTGGAGTAAAAAATGCCAAATCCGATGACGCGCCGTTGCTGGGGCAAATCCCCAAACAAAGCAAGCGATAGCGCTATCGATAAATGTGGCATGCCGGCACTAGCAACATTTGGCTCTTCACCCTCCCACCTCCTCCGACCCCCACTTCACGCCCTACGACTCGAGAAGCAGAGACTTTATCGGGGGAGAATCATCGGAGGTGAGTACAAATTGTGTTTTTATTTCTCAAATCTTTCTCGTGCAGACCGTACATCTGGACAAGTCCCTCAGAAGACCCCACTAGCTAACATTTTACCTTGTCCACAAAAACAGGTCTCGCATCCAGATACACCCACCATTCGAGCCCTTTCTCTGTCCTTTGATCTGCTACAGCACATGGTTCATGGACAGCTATCCTAGATATCTGGCAAGATAACCCGCGAGCTTTGATTTCTCCCTCAACGTCACCAAAGCCCGCAGAAGATTTTCACAGTAAACCGCACACGACCTGCAAGATGGCGAAAGAAACCGACAACCCGTTGAATCCGATGACTCCTCGCAAACCAAGCGAGCAACCACAGCGCCCTCTCCCTAACCAGCCGGAGTTTGGAAAGCCCTCTCCCATCCGCCCAACCCACCACTACAACCAGCGGCCCAACAACCCCTTCAACATTCCGAAGCCAAATCGAGCGCGTCCTGAACACCACAGACCTGCTCCTCAGCCACGGCCCCAAAATTTCACCCAAAATGATGGCCCCCAGCAGGGCTACCGGCCTCCAGGTACACCACGTGCTCCTATGGCGACTCCCCGACGGCCCGACACATACGACCCGTTCAAGCCCGTTCGCCCATCAGCGTACAATAACAACAAGTATTCACGCCCGACGAACGACGATGTCGTTCAAATTCGGCGCCCCGAAAATGTGACTTTTACGACCCCGCGCGCCCCAAAGACGTTCTACACGTCAAAGCCATCCGCCATTAAGATGAACAATGGGTCCAAGAATTTGCAGAACTTTGTGGACTTGACTGGGGAAGGGGGGTTTACACCGAGTGCGAGATCGTACAATCCCGGATTTGGCTCAATGGATCCCAATGGCTATGTGGACACTGCCAAAGCGAACGAAAATATCAAAGCTCTGCTGGAGGGAGCCTTTGAAGACGAAGATGAAAAGCAAAAACCCAAGACGAAGAGCAACAAGAAGAAGACAAAGAACAAGAAAAATAAGAAGAAGTCGACCGAGGTTAAGGTCAAGGAAACAAAGAAGGAAGGCTCGGACATCGATGATCTTGCGGCTCAACTACAAGGCGTGAGCGTCAACGAGTCTCGCACCAATGACGACAAGGAGGAAAAGAGTGAAAAGACAGAGGTGAAGCATCAAACTAAGCTTGACGGGAGCAAAGGAACTACGGACGAGGACACCGAAGATGCCGATGACACGCAGGTTGGCTCGGACAACGAGGACTCTGAGGACGAGGATGAGGCGGAAACCGAGGAAGACGATGATGACGATGGTGTTGTTGAGGGCCTGAAAGTTCACTTACTTCATCACCAACGCCAAGGTGTTAAGTGGATGCGGGAGAAAGAGCTAGGCCATACCCAGAACAAGGGAGTCGTTCCTAGAGGCGGCATTCTGGCAGACGATATGGGTCTTGGAAAGACCGTTCAAGCCATCACGTTGATGCTCACGAACCGAAAGCGCGCTGATGGCCGGAGACGACCGGTCGACACTGAAGACATCCAAGAGGGCAAAGAGGATGATCAAGAGAAGGATGGGGCGAAATTGCCTCCCGGCGTGAGCAAATCCACTCTCGTTGTTGCTCCATTGGCCCTCATCAAGCAGTGGGAAGCCGAAATTCGCGACAAGGTGGAGGCGTCTCATCGGCTCCGTGTCTGTGTCTATCACGGGACGACTCGCGCCAAAGCAACAGATAATCTGGAGGATTATGACGTTGTCATTACTACATATGGCACATTGACCTCTGAGCATGGGGCCAGCGAGAAGAACAGCAAGAAGTCTGGCCTTTTCTCTGTTTACTGGTATCGGATCATCCTCGACGAGGCACATACCATCAAAAATCGAAATGCCAAAGCCACCCAATCCGCCTATGCATTGGACGCAGAATATCGTTGGTGCCTTTCAGGCACTCCCATGCAGAACAACCTCGATGAACTGCAGAGCTTGATTAGGTTCCTTCGCATCAAGCCATATAATGACCTTGCAGCATGGAAAGACCAGATTACTAAGCCTCTAGCCAATGGTCGCGGGGGGCTCGCGATAGAACGTCTACAGGTTGTCCTGAAGGCTTTCATGAAGCGGCGCACGAAGGATGTATTGAAGCTGAACGCTAACCTGAAGCCTGGAAAGGAAGGCTCGGAAGGTGGCGAGAAGAAGTCATCCGGCTTCCAAATCACCAAACGAGAGGTCATCAAGGTTGCGGCTGAGTTCATGCCTGGAGAGATGAACTTCTACCAGCGTCTTGAACAGCGTACCGAGAACAGCCTTGAAAAGATGATGGGCGGCTCTAAAATGGACTACGCAGGTGCCTTGGTCCTGCTGCTGCGTCTCCGTCAGTCCTGCAACCATCCAGACTTGGTAAAGAGTGACCTTGCCAAGGATAAGGATGTCCTCCTGCAGAATGGCAGCGCCGGGAGCCAAAATGCCCCGGCGAAACAGGATGACCTAGACAGCATGGCCGACCTTTTCGGCGCGCTGAGCGTGGTGTCGAAGAAATGCGACATTTGCCAAACCGAGCTAGGCCAGGACCAAGCAAAGAGCGGATCTAGCAGATGTCAAGAATGCGAGGAGGATTTGAAAATATCTCTCACTGGAAAGGATAGTGCCAAGAAGAGTTCTCGCAAGGATGTCATTGACCTGACAGAATCACCTTCTGTCCGCCAGTCGAAAGATCATGCAGCCCGTGCTCGCCGGAACCGCAGAGTAGTCGTGGATAGCGACGACGAAGAAGAAGATGGAGAGTGGATCGTTCCAGAAGACCAGCGCTCCATGCCCCAGCTTGGAAAAGCTGGGGGTACGGACGATGAGGATGCCGAAGGGGGCGGTAGATGGCTGGACTCAGAGGATTCAGAGACCGACGATGAGGATGGGCCTGAATCGCCTACTCAGAACCGAACAATCCAGAGAAAGTCTAGTCCCCAGCCTGATTCTGAAGACGATATCTATCTGAACCCGGGTGATGACGACAATCAAGTGCTCCCCTCGACAAAGATCCGGCATCTGATGAGGATCCTGAGGCGAGAATCTGCAGAGCACAAGTTCATCGTCTTCTCGGTCTTTACATCCATGCTTGACAAGGTTGAGCCTTTCCTCAAGCGTGCTGGAATCGGATTTGCCCGATACGATGGTGGCATGCGGAACGACCTTCGTGAAGCTAGCTTGAACAAGCTGAGAAACAACAGTGGAACCAGAGTCCTTCTTTGTAGTCTACGAGCAGGTGCTTTAGGGCTCAACCTGACCGCGGCTAGCCGCGTGGTGATTCTGGAGCCCTTCTGGAACCCGGTAAGTCTGGCAATCATCCCATCTACGCTACGACTGGAGCTGACTTGTATGCTATTTTAGTTTGTTGAGGAACAGGCCATTGACCGCGTCCACCGTCTGAACCAGACCTTGGATGTCAAGATCTACAAGATGATCATCAAAGATACGGTTGAAGAGCGTATCCTGGATCTACAGGATCGCAAGCGGGAACTCGCCAATCTCACCATCGAGGGCAAGACAGCAGCTGCGAAGCTCACCATGAAGGACATGATGGCTCTCTTTGGCCGGGATGCAGAGTCTCGCTATGCAGGCGACCAAGGGACGCTCAACCTTGCACAGACGACGCGAATTTTGAGTTCCGCCAACGACACTTCCTCCTCTGGATCCCAGAGCCATGATGAGGGGCGAGCGCCTCTACCTAGCTCTGGCGATCGTAGCCGACACCCGGACAAGCGAGCCTCTCGGATTGAGGACTCGGTTTATGGCCGACGCTGGTAGGGGTAGGGAGTAGAACGATGCCATGATTGTCCTTTCGGTGGGGATTCTCTTACTTCTGACACATGAAGATCTCGGCGGGACGTGAGAGCATGGGTTTGAGTTCAATGCATGGGTGGAGACCAGTTGGAACTCGGCGTTAGTTAGACCTAAATGGATGATGATGACTGCGGGGATATTACTAGGTTCGCGAGATTATTTTCGGGGATTTTTCTTGGTTTAGATTTGGCGCATACCTAGGAAGTCAGTTTCACGCCCTCTTCGGATGTTATATGATCTACAATTTTAGATAGACTTCACATGCGCTTGTTGTTTCACGCAGAGTGGGTTGCTCCCTGGTTCGTGTAGAGAGCTACGGTATCTATCCCTGTCGTCTATTTCGAACTCTGGAGTTCCTCTCCCATATGAGCCAGGAAGCCGAACGAACCTTATAGGTCGCCAATGTGTGTCGGCCATGCTTTATGATGCGACGACCGCTCTAATTAATCTCATACGAGTGATAAACGGATCTTCTGTTCCAGATTCATGACCGCCGACCGAGGGAGCCGCGCATGAAAGTCGAAGGAACACATGCGCTTATGCCCAGCTGAGCAATGTGTCTTTTGAGCAGAGGAGATCCATGAAGGGCTTGATGCGCCCGAGACATGTACTAGGACCAACCTAGGCTCCGTCAAGGTACCGAGCGTTAGGTACTATAGGGGTTCCAATATGACGTACGGGGTACGATTGTATCGATCACTGCGCCCGATAGGCCCAAGTCAATGATGAACCTTGTAGCCGGAAGATTGAGACTACCGTGCTACCTACCTGGGTAACTTAAAGACTATCGGTAGGTAGGTAGGTAGGTACCTAGGTATTCAATATCATCAAGGTTGGGCATGAACGAACGGCCTCCCAGGAAAGACGATGCGATGTTCTCATCTACCTATCGCAATAGGCACGGAAGTTCAACGACGGCATCGATGCCGGCGATTGGCCGGTCTTAGATGTCGAATTATAAGAAAACCGCTTGAACTTGGAATCATGAGGGGAAGAGGCGATCGATCGATCGGTTACTTGGAGATTGGTGGGTGTGATGGAGGTGATTTGCCTCCCCCTCCTCGTTCTTCAACGTTGTATGGCGGAGTGTCTACCTCCCTAGGTAGATATAGGTTAGGTATACACTGTGACTTTATCACAATTCTTGCGCTGGGTGGCGAAACCATCCTCTGTTGTCACGTGTCAATTGGAATGTGGCTTGGTGAGTGAGTGAGCACCTGTGGTTATGGGCTTGGCGTATGCAGGGGCTGCAGCTATTCACTTATATCGGTCGAAAAGAGTATATGCACCTGTGCGTGGTGGAGGGGAAAATAGCGATGAGGCCGCCGTCGGGGCGGTTTGGCTGATAACGCGAGAGCGTAATCTTAAATCTGCCACCAAGGATTCCGGTACCAAAGGACTCCATACCAACACCTCATCCTTCGTGAAATCACCATCCCCCACCCCCCCTTACGTCAGGGTAGATGCATGGGAAGAGGTTCTAGAAGGTGAAACGAAAGCAAACCGAAGGCGGAAAGAAACATGGAAAACACAGTCGACACGTCATGCAAGGGTGAAACAGAGAGGTAAATGCAAGGAAAAGCAAAGGAAGGCAAAAGGAAAACGGGTACGGGAAAAGGCCAAAAAAAAAAAAAAAAGCGGTGACCGGCTATTGCCCGTAGTCGTTTGCTTTTTCGGTCTTTGCTTTTTCTTCGCGTCTCGCGTGTTTCTTGTTTTGTTTCCATTTTTATGCTTGGGTAGTATTCTGAGGCATGGTATCTTCAGTTCCCCTGTTTTACCCCTGGTCGGTGTCTAGCGATATGAGGATGTGACATGGGGATCATCGGTTGAAGACCATCTGGACTTCCGGACATTCAACTGGGACCCCTACAAAAGCCAAGCATCCTGTCGGAGGACCAGCCTTATTCGTCTTACTGGGGACCAGCCGGGACTTCACATTGGCAGACAAATGAGATCGGCACCGTTGGCGCGCAGATACTGGACGCGACGAGAGCCGGATCCACATCATCTCTGGACTGAATGCCCCGAGTGGAGGCAACCGCCAATCCTAAAGTAGACAATCCTGGCAGCAGGAGTGGGCTCGACAGCCGATTAAGACAGTTGGGGCTCCTGGGGTCATTGGGAAGCTGGAGGAGTAATTAGACTAATGCCCTATCCAGACGGCGTGAGTGGTAGCGACGTTATACGCTTTCTAGTCTAGACTCAGCAGGATGACGCTGGGGTGGATATCCGGAGAGTGAGCACCAACGTTGACTAGTCTAGGGGCCAGAGGAGGACGAGCACCGCGATGTCGAAAATAGATCTGCGGATCGGATTTGGTGAGATCGGACGGACCCTTATGGACTTCATATTGTCAACCCTGGGCTTGCCTTTTCTGTACGCTTTTGGCGGTTCGACATGTGGGAGATCGGACTGGGCCTTGACCTGTCTTGTCTGCGGTTGGGAGCTCATGATAACCCTTCCAGAGTCGGTGAAGACAAGTGTCGGAAAAAACGAAGCAGACGAAACATGAAACCCCAAAGGTTCACCTGGGCAGGGATCAGGCGTGGCATGCAGCTAATGGACTTAATGGACGACGATCTGCATGGTGGGAGTTAGTTGAAGCCAGGGTGCTTTGGTCAGCCTGTCTACGGAGTGAGATGCCTGTCACAGCGGCCACGCTCTCGAGAAAACGGCCAAATTGCCCGAATATTGGGAACACGAAGGATTCCGTTCCCTGGTTCTCCTTTACGATTGCTCGGAGCTCTGCGCCATGTGTTCGATGATAATTGCAGGCGTATCGGCGTGCGCCAGGAACCAACACATGGAAAGTGACCGCAGGATACACACGTCGACCAAAAACGTGGCGGCCACGAGATCCCTGAGCACCGCCTGGACGAGAGGCTTGAGAGTAGGGATGAGCTGAGTGGACCAGAACGCCGACTTGTTCGAGAAGATCCCTTGCTTCCACAGACTACGGCGCAGATGAATTCTTTCTGTTGCAGAGCAAATTGATAGATCAACTGTGCGGATTAGATGAGTCGTGAGAGACGAGACGATCTAGCGGGATGGAGACAGCTTGTCTGAAGTAGGTACCGAGGTATGCCGTGTGGAGCAAATCATGGAAGTCAGCGTTCGAGTGTGCTCTTGCAAAGGCATCTGTATCAGAGAACACCCCAGCGGGAGTAGTTTTGCAGGTCAAAAGGCAACAGCGCACCGCGACATGCGATGAATTGACAGATGTGCATGAACTCCATCCTCCGCCCTAACAACTCGTAGTTCGTCGCGGGCTCCATCAGCCAGTTCTCCACCGCATATCTTTCCCTCCCTTTTGCTGCCCACCTGGTCCGTCTCGTGGGCCCAAGCGGGCATTTCTCTTGCACCCCTAGCGCCACTTTGTCAGTAGTTGCGGGTTAGTGGGTGGGTTGGTGGTGCGCATATCGTGTTCTTTTTTCCACCTCTTCGTGTCGTTTTTTTGGGGCCTGCAGGTGAGTGGTGCTGGACGGGTACTCTCGGTTGGACTCTTCTTCGTGATTTCTGTTGTCTGTCCTCTCACTTGTACGGAGTAGGTAACGATGTTATCGAGGTGATGGGGGGCCGTCCCCCTGGGGTGCATACCAGAGGCTAAGCAACAACCGAGTCCCCAGGATAGCTTAATCCCAGTCAGCTGGTCCATTGTTCGTATTTTCGACCCGTCGCAAGTTGGTTGCTGCAGAGCCCGTCTCTTTGACATCTGATTTTTCTGCCTCTGGGGGTTGATCTTCGGCGTGTGTCGTATTAGTCGTAATTATTCCCATCGTAGAGACGGTCCTATGGTCGCGGACAGCAGGGGAGCTGAAGAGAAGGGCGGAATCATCCTGAGAGAAGAAAACCCACGCCCTTGAGAAATAGTTTCCACGAGAATCGCTGCCAGCGCCAGATGCTCTCCCGCGTGTCTGGCGGACAGAAAGGGAGGCCGATGTGGTGGTCACTGACTGACTGACTAACCGTAGCTGAGCTGCTCCGTTTTAGGGGCGCCGGACAGGCTGCCGTTCGTCTCGCTCGTCCTGTTCGGCACCACCGACCCAAATCCAACTCAATCCACGCCAAACGCCTCTCGTCTCCCTTCTCTGCTTGCCTGCGCGGTCACGAACAACTCCCCCAAGGCTCCAGTGCGCTCTGAGCTATTTCTCTCCTGCCTGGGACTCCATTGCAGCTCCTTCCTGCACGTTTCATCCGTGAAAGACATTTCCAGGCGTACGTACTATCGGGAACAGGTGCCCCTCCGCCCACGTTTCGCCCGTACCTGCTGGGCCACGACAGTCTCACTTCCTGACCCTGCCATTCTTTGTTCACCGACTGACACTTGTCTCGTGCGATCCTAGTCTTGGATGATCGGACGCCGCTTCTCGCCATAAACCCTCTTTTGCTCTCGTGAAGCCCTCACCCCTGCCCCATCCCCTTCGATCGAATCCTCGCCTCAATCTCTCCCCCACCCGGTTACCATCGATAATTGCCCGCCGTTACCCATCATTGACGCGTTGGTCCCTGGATTCTCATTGGGATGCGGACAGAATTCGGACGATAGGAGCTTTCCCAAACCCGTTGTCACAACTTTCTCAGTATGGGAAATTCTCAAGGGAAGCCGATCGCCGATGGCGATGAGGGTGGTGCGTCTCCCACCTACACTCCTTGCAGATACGGCATTGTATCGGGCAAATTCTATTCAAGTGAGGTGACACTGACAGCTCGCGATCAGTGAATCTGAATCAGTTCCGCCTGCTTCGCGTCGTTGGCAAAGGTGCCTTTGGAAAGGTCCGTATTGTGGAGAAGAAAGACACTGGCTTAACGTTTGCCCTGAAATACATCCGGAAAGAAGAAGGTATGCATCCTTGGAAAACTATCGTGGCATTTTTCCTTCGTCCGCTGACTGGCCCCCTTTTACCTGGTAGTTGTTCGTTCGGAAAGCGTACGAAACATCATCCGTGAACGCCGCATGTTAGAACACCTCAACCACGCCTTTCTTTGCAATTTGAGATACAGTTTCCAGGATATAGAATATATGTACGTCGCCCCCATATGCTGTCGACGCATTGCCAGGAATTGCGTCTACCTGGTTGGTCGTTAACATCCACCACAGTTACATCGTGGTTGACCTGATGAATGGCGGTGATTTGCGTTTCCATATCTCCAGAAAATGCTTCACAGAGGAAGCAGTCCGTTTCTGGGTAGCCGAGCTTGGTTGTGCCTTGAGGTATATTCATTCTCAGGGTATCATCCATCGGGATGTCAAGCCCGATAACGTGCTGCTCGACTCAGAAGGGCACGTTCATCTGGCTGATTTTGTAAGTCGCATTCATTTAGGTCTTGTGTCTCACATCATAATCGCGTTCTCACGAAACTGACTGCCTATCTTTTTCATTGATAGAACGTGGCATCGGACTTCCGACCTGGAAAACCGCTCACAAGCAAATCCGGAACTCTCGCTTACCTCGCCCCCGAAGTGTATGAGGGAGGAGGATACTATTGTGAAGTCGATTGGTGGTCACTCGGTGTGACTTTCTACGAGTGCATCTATAACAAGGTTCGCAACTTCACTGAACACACTATACCCTGTGCGGACGAGAACTAATCGGAACGGTAGCGACCATTTGAAGGCCGTAGCCAGGACACCCTGAGCGAGAACATCAAAAAAGCGCAACCTAAGTACTATGTGACTAACCCAGCAGTTTCCGTCCCATGTCTCCGGGCATTAGCTGCTCTAATGGAAAAGGACCGGAGCCGCCGGATCGGCGCAGTAAGTTTCGAGAGTTTCGTTTCACACCAATTTTTTGCCGACATCGATTTCGGCGCTTTGGAACGCAAAGAAATACCGCCCGTCTTCGTCCCTTCCAGTGACAAGACCAACTTTGATGCCACATACGATTTGGAGGAGCTGTTACTAGAAGAAGCTCCCCTTGAAGCGCGTGCCCGCCGACAAAAGCCGAGAGCAGAGCTCCGAGATGATGCGACTGCGAAAGAGATTCGCGAGGATGAGCTGCATCGTTTGATCGAGACCATGTTCGAGCCATTTGACTACACCAAGGTCTCGTTTAGAGGGTATGTCAAACGAAGCCTGTGCTCTCTCTCGGCAGTTCATTTTGCTGATTGATTTTAGAAATGCCGCTGAAGCGATCGCTGCTACAACGTAAGATTCATCATACATGCGCCACCCCAAGTCAAGTTTTAACCAATGTCTTTTCTTTAGGAACCCCGAGGATTGTTTTCCGATAGCGACCTCGACACATTCACGCCAGTATTCCCAGCCCGATTCGTCCCGCAACGAAGGCTCCGTGGGCCGCCTCACTCAGCCCGACAATTCCTCTCCGGCGAGTTCGTCGCCGATTGGGAATGCACTAGAACCCCAGAATTATACTCCAAATAACCTCAACCACGTCCCAGCCTCTCCGACGTCGCATCCACAACCATCTCCACCCCCCCCCCCCCCACCC
>RHLO01001019.1:0-19522 GCA_003719415.1 Aspergillus olivimuriae
CTCCATCTCACTTCCGCCAATCTTCCCCCTCCCTCCCCCCGACGAGAGTTCGGCCTCGCTGCACCCCGTCGGCACCAGACATTCTCTTGGTTGGGACCGTGTGGTAGACTCGGGAAATGCCCATCGTGTCGACTCGCCGGGATTGTGCATGATCTATATCGATCAGCAGCCCTGCCCTCCGCATTCTTTGACGTTGGCCCTCCCCCAATAATAGGTTGCGATCTCTCCTTTCCCAACCTGGTGGTCAGAGTGACTTTGACCAGCTCGACAATTGTTTCTAGATCGACACCCACGATCTAGTAAACTCATTGCCGATTGCTCGTCGTCGGCTCTGACCGTCTCCTTTCGTTTTCCATCCATTCGTTCAGGTTCTGTAGCCTGCGGTTGCAGCCCGGACGCTGGCAGACCCATACCAAAGCCACCCGAACGAACTATATATATACATATTCCTCCAACTGTTTTCATCGTTTCTGATATTCCACCTTCACAATGGGTCCATCTCTGAGAGATCACGCCTCCTTCGTTCGTCCGTCGACCCGCGACCGGCCTTCCACTCGCGATCAAGCGGAAAACTCCCTGGTGGTTCCCAGTCGCACATCCTCGCTTCACTCGCGCATCACGCAACCCATCCCGTCTCAAATGAACATCAAACCAGCCCAGCGAACGCCCAAAACTCTCACCCATGCCTATATGGTCTGCGGTGTGGGTCGTGAGCCGTCGCAATGGGTCAAGGCTCCGCCCCCGGCGCAAGGAAAGATCGGTCATATGAAGGGCGCTGTGGGCCAATTCTGGCTTCCAGAGATCCTGGGCAGCAGTCCACGCCTGGAGCAAGACAACGAGATTGCCAAGGCGTTGCATTCGTCGATGAGAGTATGTATATGTTCGCAAACCCATTTGGGGATTCGATGGAAGCCGAAGCCAATGGTATTGGACAATAAACTGACAATGATAGGCTTGCTTCCCTCACGATGTCGAGATCTGCACCGGCAAGAGTCAGCCTCACTGCGCCCATCATGCATTCGTCTTGCAGCAGGACTCCTCCCACACGCTCTACGGTATCGCCCTGCGCGTCTGGTCCCGCGCCGATGAGAAGCGTGCCGAGACGATCCGTGAACTCCGCAAGAAGACGGAGCCCGACTTCTACGACAACCCAGACGAGACCTACTGGATCCCTTACTGTCTGAGCTTCCTCTCCAGATACCCGCTCTACGACCTCCTTGGCGACTACCTGCGTGGCATGTGGATCCACTGGAACAAGGCGACCAACCTCTTCCACGCGGAGGAAGTCTCGCGAATTTTGAGCTTCCCGGCTCCTCGCCTCAACGATTTGGTTCGGATCGATATGAAGGACTATGCCCTTTGCTACCAGTTCCCTTCGTCTCCTACCGGCTTCCAGAACTTTTCCATGTGGCCCCTCTTCACCTGTCTGTCCATCCCCAACATTGTCGGTGTCATTGAGGCAGCCGTATCGCCCACTCGCCGGATCATCTTTGTCAGTCACTACCCCGCCATGCTGACCATCGCCGCCGAGACTATCCGGTACTGCGTTCGTATCTACGAGTGGAGCGGTCTCTACGTGCCCGTTGTCCACGCCCGTCATATCAAGGACCTCGTCCAGGAACCTGGTCCTTACATTCTTGGTGTCACTGCTGAGTGCCGCACGCTATTCAATGCCCCTTCGGATGCGTTGGTGGTCGACCTGGACCGCAATTTCGTCCTGACGTCGAGCCCGCCCAATGTCTTGAACCCTGGGCAGCGCACCAAGTTCATCAACCGACTCACCCAGGCGTTGAATGGCGACGTCTCGCCCACTGGTGTGCCGAACCACCTGCGCTCCGCCTATGCCGGTGGAAAGCTGATTCCCGCCGGTCAAATCATCGTTATGCGCGGTGAGGTGGAGAGCATCCAAGAGCCTACCTGGTGGAACCACGATTCTGTCATGGGCGTGATGGACCACGTCTGTGAAAAATTGGTACGCCAGCGCCTTCAAACAGTACACTTGTGGACGATTGCTAACTTTGCCTCCAGGGACGTAACACCGGTATGAAGGCAATCTTCGGTGGCTCGGTGAAGAAGCCTCTGATGACGAAGGTTTCCATGCGCCACCTCAACGAGATTGTTCGTGAGCGTAACCAGTACTCTCGCGATGCGATGGAGGCCTGGCAAGACTTTATCAACCTCAAGGGCCGTATGGATACCGAGTTGACCAAGGTCACCAAGCGCAACAACTTCCTGGTCGAAGAACTCGAGACCTGGAAGCAGCAGTTCCTCAAGTTCCAGGCCTTTGCTGAGCAGCTCACGAAGGAAACCTCTGAACTTAAGGTCAGGATCGAAAACCATAAGCGCGAGAACCGTCGTCTCACTGGTCTCATTGACCAGCAAAAGGATGACGTTTCTCGCCTCACTCTGCGCCTGTCTGGCACGGAGAAGCAGAGAGACGATGCCCTGGAGGCCTTGGTTCTCCAGCAAGAGATTGCGGAGGAGCTCGAGCGTGAGCGCAAGCGCAACCAGCAGGAGCTCTCTTCCCTGCAACACAACAACGCCTCGCTCACTCGCCAGCGGGATGATGCTCAGCGCGTGGTCTTGCACCTGCGTAGCCTCATCAACGGCCAAACCCATCACATGGAGCACATTGTTCGCTCCATCGGTAGCTCAGCCGAACTTTCCGAGTTGGCCGAGCAAGAAGCTATCGAGGAAAAGGAAGTGGAGCAGGACCACCGCGTTGCCGAGCCCGTGCAGGCGACAAAGTCTGAGGTAGAGGTCAACGGCTCCGGAAAGGGCCCCATGAAGGACATGAGCCCGGAACTGGAGCAGCACCTCCTGAGCCTGGGCAAGGAGCAGAAGCGTCTTGCCCGCCTCAGCATTACTGACGTCGCCGACCGCTATCTGAGAGACAAGACCGACGCGATTTCGGACATCATCCGCAGCATCAGCGAGCAGTGCGCCGCCGCCGTTGAGGGTCTACACCTGGCCCAGGATGCGGAGGAAGAGGAGTCAGAGGCCGGCCATAAGAACCAGAATGGAGATCGCCTGGCTGTGGAACGCGATGGCGAGGACCAGAGCTCCACCCGAGAGGGCAGCGAACTGGGTGATGGGGATAGCAACTCCCTCCATCCGGACAACCGGCACTCCAGCGTGCCCCCCACCCCGGACCTTGTCCACAACCGTTCCAGCACGTCGATGTCGATGATCAGCAGCTCAACTTTTCCCGAGCGGTCGAGCCAGCAGTATGGCCCCGGCGAGATCCCGACGCGGATAGTCGAGGACGATGACGAGCATGCCCATGAGACCGATGGCCTGGATGACCACACCGAGACTGGCACTCTGTCCAAGCAGGCCAGTGAAGATCTCATGCGCTCGAGCACGTCTCGGCTTGTTGCGTAATTGCTCCATCGCTTCGATGATGCAACGCTGTGAATTCGACGACCTGGACATGACCTCTGCTCCCGTATCATTCAGAATTAGAGCGAGTTGTGCAAGACGGCACTTTATTTGACTGTTTTCTGTTTCCTTTGGTCTCCCCCTTTTCTCTTCTGCTTGGATATTCCCACCACCGCCTTTGTGCTTTCGTATGAGGATGCTTCACTTTACTTCTTTTTGGTGGACTTGATTCCCCTCGGTTAGTCTATTGTTGTTGTTTCTTTCTGGATGGGAGGTTTATTTTGGATCTCTACCTGCCTGACCCCTCCAACCTGGACCGTTTCCCTTCTTCGCCAGGACCACCCCGGGCCCTGGACCTCTTCCTCGAAATTGATTATCACGGCATCCTTTGTGCGGAGCCGACTCACTCTCTTGTGTCTCCTTCCTGTCATCCACATTTTTCCTTTTGTCTATAGTCTTGGGGGCAAACAGGCTGCTTTGAAAGCGGGCCTGGAAGCGTGTGATTGTTGTGTTGAAACAGATCTGCCGATTGGCAGCGTGACTTGAATTGAATATTTCATACAGAGATAAACTATTTATTGCCTTTTCCCGCGTCGTTCCAACCAGATATAGTAGTCCCGGAGTCATCGTTTAGGCCATCTTGCCCGGTACGAACGGGTGTCCCGCACTCAGTCCGCCGCACACTGCCCAGGCCTGGCCATTGACATAGCTGCTCTCATCACTTCCCAGGAAGAGCGCTACCCGCGCGACCTCATCCGCCACCGCACCGCGCTGCAGCGGGTTCAACTGGCCGATCTTGCGGGTGGTGCCTCGCGCGCGCGCGGCCTCGTACATGGGCGCCGTCATGCCCGTCTCGATCACGCCAGGGCAGATGGCGTTGATGCGGATGCCGCTTCCGGCCAGTTGGTAGGCGACCGACTGGGCGACGGAGACGACGGCGGCCTTGGAGGCGGAGTAGTCGGTTGACCCGGCGTTGGAGCGCAGACCCGCGACAGAGGCGGTGCAGATGATGGAGCCCGAGGAGTAGGGTTTGGCCTCGGAGGTTTGTTTCATTGCTTCTGAAGCATACTTGGCGGCGAGGAAGACGCTTTATGCATCATTCCATGTCAGCCGTCGGTCATCTCCCGTGTCTGATATGCACATATCACCTTCCCACTTGCCCCTACACCCCAAAATGAGGGGCTGCGGTGGAAGAAACTCACCTGGTCGTGTTAGTATGCATAGTCCGATCAAATTCCTCTGCAGTCAAGTCTGAGAACATTTTCCCAGGCCCCGTGACACCAGCATTCGCGAAGAAGACATCCAACCGACCATAGCGCTGGATGGCATCGTCAACAACAGCCTTGACGCCCTTCTCGTCCGCGGCATCGAACTGCCGCGTGTGAACTTCTACACCGGGGTAGAGCTGCTCTATCTCGCGCTTGTGCGTCGCCAGATGCGAGTCGCTGTAGTCGCACAGGTAGATGGCTTTGGCGCCGTTGTGGGCGTACTGGTGGGCGCTCGCGCGGCCGATACCCTGGGGGGAGTTGGTGCCGGTGACGATGACGACTTTGTCTTTGCAGCGACTGGATTGAGTTAGCATACGTGTAGGGAGATAGGTAGGTCAGGTATATTGTGTTTTGTGGGGTGTTTGCATGTGTGTATGTATGTATGTATGTATGGGGGTCTGTATAGATAGGTTGAATGAGGCTGTGGATAGAAGGATTCTTTTGTGATTGATAGGGCATTGCTACATACGGTCCCACCGAGTCGCCGGCGACATGACGGATCTTGGGGATATCCTCAAACTGGCCAGCGTCGGGGATCCCCTCGACGAGCTGTTGACTGAGGGCCTGGAGACGGCGCTTGGCGTGCATGGCGGAGGAGGGCATGATGGCGATGTACTGTATAGGGAGGCACAATTGGGACGATCGGGGGAAACGAAGGAGACACTCTGCTGGGAACTGTGGACGACGGAGGCAAAAGAAACCGGAATCGCGAGAGTTAATGACTGCACGACAGTTGAAACCTGCCGGTAGTGAGCTGAAGCTCGGTTGTTCCCCTCAGACGCCGGTTCGCTTTTGCGGAGAGCCGAGGCATAAGTCACCTGACTGGGGACTGCTGACATCAGCACGAGGGACTGTCCTCGATGACTCAGCCGCAGTCGCGCCAAGTCACATGCTAGTCACATGCTGGCCACACGTCATGGCCCAACGCTCGCTGTCCGTTTCGATCCATCAAGCATTCCACGGCGCTTTTCTTTCCTCCACCCTGCTGGTTCCTGCTGCGTTGCGTGTTCTTCCTGGTTGGCACTTCCTGCGTGCTGTCTGTCTTTTCCTCTCCGTCGTTCTTTCATCGGCTTGTTCTCCTCCACGCGTGGTTACCTTTGTCGTCTACCGTGGGTGTCTCAGGGTCTGGATCGGATTGGATTTGATACCGCGATTACGACATCCCACCACGCAAGATCGCGACAGGCGCTCCCGGACAGCTGGCCCATCCCTTCTTCGTCTTCTGACCCCTGCTGAAGATAGCTATCGCACGCCAGAAGCAAGCATTCATGAAGCCCACAGTCTCCCCGTCCGCTACCTTGTCTCTTCACGTCCGCCCCACGAGCCATGGCGGAGTGCGATATCCCTCCGTCGCAGCAGCAACAGCTCCCCCAGCCTCCGGACCGTTCCTCATCGCGGACGTCATCCACCTCCCGCCACAGCCAGAAGACTAGGACAGTCCGTGGGAAGTCTCAGAAACGCCATTCCGCCTCGTCGAATGCCACAACCACCGATCTGACTTCCTTCCCGTCGCTGTCGCCCGACCGCTCGCCCGATGGCTTCTTCGGCCAGCCAGCATTGAACCGCGCCCTCACGAACGCGCTACTTGGCGATGAGAGCGGAGACCACCACACGACCACCACCAGCACCGTCGGGAGTGACCGTCGAGCCACGTTGGCGAAGCTGACGGGCGGTCTCTCGCAGAGCAATGGTCGGGCCGCCTTGTTCGATGATGCCGTTCCGATCCACGACTTCCCCGGCGCCTTACACCTGGCGGATGATGCGCACATCGAGCGATTGGTCGCGAGCACCGGGGCCGTCAAGCTGGTTCGGCAGTTTGCGCGGGATTTGGCCCAGCGGGATGCGGAGATCTCGGCGTTGCGCCAGCGGGCGGATGCGCGCGAGAGGGAACTGAAGCGCTTGCTTCGCGAGGTTTCGGTGTCGAATCAGGATATTGAGCGGCGGTTGTATGCTTTGGAAAATACGGCGCGAACTGGTGACGCCGATCAGGATAGTGATGGACCGGGTGACCCGTCGGGTGGTCAAGTGTTTAGCATGCCGGGGTTGATGCAACAGGCGATGTCAGATGAGGTGGGGAGTGCTGTTGCAGATGACTCGTTCGAAGCTACTCCTCTTGCTAACTCTACCGTCCGTGGGCCTCAGCCTCCGGAAGGAGATACACGGTCAGCGTCGTCGAGTTTGGAGTCAGGGACGGCACGGAAGAAACAGATGGCTCGTCGAAATTGGGGTGATTATATCTTTGGCAGCACGGCCGGGAGTCGTAAGACGAGTCGTGCTAGCAGCATTATGAGTGACCTTGGTGAAGTCGAAGATGGAGAGACTCAACGGCCACGGAATCCCAGCAATCCCACTACTCGGCGGAAGGCGCTGGATGAACAGTTGTTTCAGCCTCCAGATGAGCTTCCTAGCGGAGAACGTGCGGGAAGACGAGCAATGGGGGCAGCTTCTGGTGGTGACGATGCCAGCGTCCATTCACGCAAGTCATCCAAGTCGCTCTCCTCGTGGACGGTTAAATTGTTTGCTGGGTCTGCGCAGCCAAATCGAGACGACTCGAGCTCGGAACCCTCGCGCGGCAGAGCCTCGTCAACACATCGCGAAAGAACCAAGACCGATTCATCAACTCTGCCCGCGAATTCAAAAGGGGCGATCTCTGCCGTGGCTGCTTTGAAACGAATCAATAGCAACACCAATATAGCCCCGGCGTCACGGTTGCCAAACGGTCCCAGTGGGATTGCGAGGTCCGCACAGGCACAGAATGCCCGGAGGAATCCCGCGTCTAGCGTTTCTCATGGACCAAACCCGGATGCCCCTGATAAAAATTCGACAAACCTTGGACCGGTTGAGATGGATGCCATTCTTCCCATGGAATCGCGTCCTCCGACTCTTTCCCCAATATACAACAACTACCAAAGCAGAGAACTCCTGACTGACCGATTTGGATTCATCTACGATCAGCGTCGCAAGAAGAGACAGAGGGAAGCGCATACTCTTAAACGCGGTGGCAGTCGATTGAGCGTCGCAGAGACTTTGAGCAGTTTTCGAAGCGATGGCTCTGATGGCGAATATGATCAAGATCCGCAAAAGTATTTGAACGCAGCAACTGGCTCTCAGCAGTCTCCGGTTTCAGCATCCCCAGACGACCCTGAGGCTGGGGGTGGTGCGGTTCGGAGATGGCAGGACTATTTAAGAATCCCGGCTGGGCCGACTGAGCTCTTGTCGCACACCCCCTCTGCTGGTCCTATTGTCTCCTTGACCACAGAAGCGGACAATTCTCCGGGAAATTCGTCTGTGGCGGTGGACAAACGTGGATCGCTTTCCGTCAGCTCCAACGTCCAACCTTCCGCATCTACTTCTACAGTGGTTGCAGATCGCCCTGAGTTTTCCGGGGCCTCCGCTGACGAGCCTTCCCCGACGAGTCTGGTCGTCACCAACGAGAATGAGCCCGTTAAATTACTCTTGGAACAGCTGACTGAGTTGCACGACTCGCTCCAACGTGATCGAATGGTCAGATGGAACGAGTTCCTACGCAAGGTGCGTGCAGAACGAAGAAAGGAAGGTGAAGCTGCTGCGGCCGCTGCCGCTGCAGGCTCTGAACGCCCTGTGCAATCAGTCGACATGCCAGAGGCGTCTCTGACAGACGGCGAAATTGTGGGAATAGCTGGCCTGGGCAACAAGGGCAAGGTTGGACGGGCCAAGTGGCGAGAGTTTCGGACCCTCGTTCTGACTGGTATACCGGTTGCGCTTCGGGCCAAGATCTGGTCGGAATGTAGCGGCGCCTCTTCCATGCGCGTGCCGGGGTACTATGATGACCTGGCGAAAGGGATAGGTGGGTGCGAGCCAGATGCCTCGGTCATCTCCCAAATCGACATGGATATCAACCGGACCTTGACGGACAATGTCTTCTTCCGCAAGGGTCCCGGTGTCACCAAGTTGAAGGAGGTTCTCCTCGCATACTCCCGTCGCAACCCTGAGGTCGGGTACTGCCAGGGAATGAACCTCATTGCGGCGTCTTTGCTTCTCATCACGCCCACCGCTGAAGATTCATTTTGGATTCTGACGTCGATGATTGAGGTTATTCTTCCACAACACTACTATGACCATGGGCTCCTTGCTTCCCGTGCTGATCAGGTGGTACTGCGTCAGTACATCTCGCAAGTGTTGCCTAAGCTGGCTGCGCATCTTGAGGCTCTTGGGGTCGAATTGGAAGCTTTAACGTTCCAGTGGTTTTTGTCTATTTTCACCGACTGCCTCTCCGCAGAAGCGTTATACCGTGTCTGGGACGTAGTGCTCTGTCTGAATGCCACCAGCATGGGTAATACCACCGCGCCCTCGAATGCCTCGACTACTACCAACACTACCGATAGCAAGCACACAAACACGTCCGCCGCCAAGGACATAGCGTCCGGCAGCGGAGGAGGAAGCACATTCCTCTTTCAAGTGGCTCTCGCCCTGTTGAAACTCAACGAGCATCAGCTCCTCACGGCCTGCTCAACGCCGGCAGAGCTGTACACCTACATCAACCACCAGATGACCAATCATGCCATCAGTATCGACGGCCTCATCCAGGCGAGCGAGGCGCTGCGCAATGTCGTTCGTCGGGAGGACGTCGTGGCGCGACGGGCGGATGCGTTGCGGGAAATGCAAGAGTTCAGCGGTCATTATCCGACGCCGGATGAACATTCGAGTACAGCTACATCTGCATAAACGGACCCTCCCTTGACTACGACTTTCTTTTTCTTGATGTTTATGGCTTACAGTGATACCATTTGTCGTTCCTTATAGAGGTGTTCTGTTCATCTTCCAATTCATTCATTACATTCTCCTTTCTTCCTGGGCGTCTGTAGCGTGTGGCCTTCTTCGCGTGAAGTTTCGAGTAAAAAAGACCAAACGGTAGCGTACTGTTCGAATCTGCCTTGCTTCCAGTCATCTTCTCCAACCTCCTTGGCATGCATACTCCATGTTTCCATCCATGACCTCCAGTCTCCAGAAAGCAATGCCACCTACCTCACCCCCCAACAGAATTGCGCGCCATAATCCTCCAACATGTCATAAATACATCTTGGAAACCTCCCACCAACTCCTGGCCAGACCAGCACCCCCGACAACCCAGCCTGGACAACAACTACACCCGACAACCCAGCCTGGACAACAACTACACCGACACACTCCGCTTCGGCCCCCGCCACACCCTCTACGAGACCTCCACCTCCACGCCCCTCCTCCTCACCAACCCCCAACTCTACAATGAAATCTCGACGTGACTCCGACTCTCCCCGAACCTCATCCACCACCTCGAAATCATGTTCATCGATGAGCGCCAGCTCTGACCCACCTGGTTCAACGTCCAGAGTTGACACCCATGTCAACGCGGTGGTCGTCCATGTCAGGACTTTTGGCCATTGTCTTGTCGGGGATGAGAAGTCGGCTTCTTGTGTAGATGGGTGTGCGGGTCGGTTGGGGGTTCAACGACAGCATGTGGGGTGTGTTTTGGTGGTGTTGGTGGTGGAGGGGAGGTTGTATGGGGAGTTTTGGATTGCGGGATTTTAGCGTATATATAGGGTGGTTTATGGTGGGAGGATGATTGGGTGGTTTTATAGGATGGTTTGTCGAAAGTGGGGAGGGGAGAAGGGAGTATAGTAGGTATGGATTGGAGATGTTGATTAGAGCCTTGAAGCTGTTTTCTAGATGTCGGGATATATCTTGTAGTTCTGCCGCGTCTGCAGCTGTGCGTCTATTCTGTAGGTTGTTGAAGTCGATTTGTTTGGTTTGACCTTCAGGAACATCTTCTTCATATAGTGTTTTCATCTTTGTAGTTGGACTACCTATGTTCGTGAGGAACTGAGTACACATCGATATCCCGACATGTATCCCGGGGAGTTTCAATATCAATGTAGGAAACCATGTCTGAATCCTGAATTCAGTCAAGGTAGCAATAGCCCCATCCAGAATAAAACTTGAACTATCATGCACCATCGCACGTCCTCTCGTAACGCCTCATGCCTCCCGATAATTCCTCGGCTGCTTCAAGGGCTGCAGTGGAATGCTCGGTTCGTTTGGATCCCTTGAAGACCAGAAATCCCGCCGTTGTAGGAATGGAACCCCTCCCGCAGATCCTTGCATTTGTCGGGACGGTGTCCGGATGGTGCTCCAGTTTGATGACGTCCTGCAGTCCGAGCACGAGGCTTCGAAGATAAGGGTGCTGTGCATAGGGCATGTGGGGGTGTCATGCAGACACGAGATGTATCGTTGGAGAATATACTCTGCACAGGCGTGAAGACTGATGATTGTTGTGGATGTTGTCTGTTTGTGTTGCTTTATGTTCGAATTGATGCTCAAGATCTACTGGTGAACTGGCCTGTGAGAGTCGACGCATCCAATCCATTGTTGAATGCTGTTGCTCGATGGACGTCTTGACTCCCTTGTGTCATGGTGGAGGTGCTCTTGTCGAGCAGATTGCCCCGGAATATCGATATGTAGCATTCTATTCACTGTTAGTGATGTGTCTGTGTATTTCTGCTGTAAGGGGGGTTGACTCACCTCGGGTTAGAGCTCTCGGATATATCTATAAGAGCCATCCTCGGGCCTTGAGTATCCATAGAGTACTTAGCTTTGCGCAACTGCGCGATGGCAGAATGGCCAAAGCTCCAGAATAGCCGGGTAGTCGAAAATCAGGTCCAAGTCAGAGTTATGAATACATTCGATATTCATACGTCATTCAAGGCCGTGCAGGTAGACAATGACGCGCTGTCCACTTCCTGCTTGCACCTGCTCGCAGGATGATCTCCGGGGTGAGACCACATTGCATTTCCTTGGCATGCGCGGGAGTGTATTTGAGAAAACATCCCAGAACCTCCGTCAGATTGCTCTCATAGGCGTAGAAGAGGGGTGTTTTCCCGTCGTGGTCTCGGATGGACCAATTGGCACCCCGTTGGAGCAGAACTTCGAGGACCGCGGGAGACGTCAGCTGAGCTGCTAGATGCAGTGCCGTTTGGCCTCGAAGGTCTGTGGTTGATGACTCGATCCCGTAGTTGAGTAGTTGTTCAACAATGCTGGCGTGGCCGTGGACAACAGCTATGTGGAGGGCTGTCCGGCCGTGGGGGTCTTTGGCGGAGAGGATGGCGTTGTGCTTGTGATAGCATTCCTCGATGATGCTGGTTTCGCCGGCTGCGACGGCGGACAGGAAGATCGTGTGCTCTTTCATGGCTATGGTTGTAGGGGGTTGTGACGAGTGATTTTTGTCAAAGCTTCATGGAGAACAGCTGTCCCTCCGGGGCCCCCCTCCTGACAGATGCGCCTCTTTAAACTTCAGTGACGGTGGACTCATCTCACAGGAAGGAAAGGTGTGACAGGGGTTCAGCCACGACTAGCCCAGCCAGGGTGTTTGCTCCGTCTGGTGGACACCAACTTAGTCTCCCATGGTTGTGGACAGTCTGACTCTGGCCACTAGAGTTAGTCTCCCACTATCCAAGCATGTCCTCCGCGGACAGCTATCTATGTTATCCTCTGCCCTCGGCACGCTGTCCTGTTCCAGTAGTCAATCTCTCGTATCTCGGCGCGATAATCCGGACGATAAGATGGGAGTTGGAAAGAGGCATCATTGCAGGGCAACTTGCGACCCCATTCCTCCGCAGAAAAATGTATGGCACACGAACGATTTCCTATATTGGTCTAAGTCGAATCAAAGGTGGGAGGAAATAGACTCCTGTTAGAGACAGATGTGGAGTGACATCTGACATGGCCCGTGTTCCTCCACCGAAGCGTGCTCCATACTTTATGGGGCCCCCAAGCCGACGACTCGCGACCTATCCAAGGGCCTAGGTGTCGTTCGGTAGTTCCGGCATACGCACTCTTCTGCTCCGGTGCTGTTGATACGACTCATGGGGAGCGACGGACTCCGGACTAGAGGCTGCGCCATCCGCAGGCGCCAGGAGCGATTGATATCAGCGAGCGTGCTGAGATACAGTGCACAGGACGGCTGCAAGCGAGCGCGCCTCCATTGCTCGTATGGTTCTTATCACCGCCCAGGGCAGGCAGGTGGCTCCGAAGTAGCGAGACTCACCCGCGATGCCGTTCCAACCTCGGCAAGATCCCGTGGGATGCCAAGACGACCCCGTTTCTGCGAGGATCAACAAGTGAATCTCATTATTAATCCTACGATGATGGCGAACTTCCAATACCAGAGGGGCAAGTGCCCACGTGCGCTGGGGGGATCATTGTGTGCATCGTGACGAGCCTCTGGCGGAATTCGGGGGGTGTCTAGCCGATTGGCAAGCCGGAGGAGAGTCTTTCGTGCCGTCCCATTATTGGTGTCCAATTGACGAGATCCTATTCGCGTGCTGCACTAGCTTCAGCCCGCTAACGCCCGTCTAGTGTTTAGGATGCAGACGTGTGCTCACCACGTAGGTGGGGCAGCGGGGACTAAGAAGATCTCATCTCAAATAAATGTAAGGCATTGGGTTCAGAAAGAATTCTCGTCCTGTGGACGCTTGGATGGACTCCGGGATGTTGGCCGGTGCATGGATCCTTCGGGTGGATGTGCATTATTTCTCCTAGGAGTTCAGCTCCACGGACCACCGTGACTCTTGTCGGAGCTTAAACAGAACGGAAATTGTTTCGAAGTGGGTCAGTTACGCCCCCTCGAAAACGAAGCGGCGCCAATGTTCACGACCACCCCTCCGATGCTTTCCGTGTGTTTCTCGCATGGAAAGATGAAGGATTTTTGCATGGAAGACCATAGAGCTATGGCGGTGTACATATGACTGGTCACCTCTCCCCTGGCTGATCGCGGAGGCGGCCAGCGACCCGATTCCCATTCCCAGTGTCTGAGCCCACGTTGGGTGTTCTCACCTCCCTCAACAGCCTGGTGATGGGTTTGATCACGCTCTGGTACCTGGGTAGTGTTCAACTTTTGATCCTGCCATGTTTCGGCCGGGTGGCGTTAGACGCCGCGGGACACGGTAGTGTTGCACACCACCACAGCAACTCTCGCAGCCCTTCTGGCTTCAAAACATCGCTTTGCGATCGATTATTGCTGATCGTCGGCGGCACGGTGCTCTCGCTCTGTGCTATTGCATTCATCGCCCAAGTATGCGAGCATCGTCTCCAGAAGCCATTCTGTCTGCGAGGATGAGACTGATTGTGTCCAGGCATGCCGTATCTCGATAGACATGATTCGAAGGGAGCTACGCCGGGGACATGAGGAGGGGGGAGAATGTGTTGGGTGTGCGGTCCATGGACACCCCATGTCTGATCTTGAAACTGGCAATCGCGACTCGAGTTCGACAAATCGTACCTATGTGGATCATGGCCGATATGTGACTCGGTATGGCCAGCTTACGGAGCAGGTCATCGATGTCAATGGCATACGAAAGACAGTCCTAGTCATTGATGAGACATATTCCGGAAATGGCGCCAAAGATGCCTACACTGATTGGTTCCAGAAATGGCGCACCATGAGCTGCGCGAGTGATTCATGGATAGGCGAAAGAACTCCTCTGATAGGAACGGACGCGCAGGATGCACCATGACACACATGCTAGAGGGAATTCACGGTTCCGCAGCTAGATGCGGGAGTGTTCAAGCAGAATCTCAAAGCACCGGGCAGAGGAAGTCTCGGTCGCAGTGCACATCGACCTCCAGGGTAAAGATGGTCAAATGCCATCCATCAAGTGGCACGACCATATGGGGCAACCCCAAACATGCACAGTTGTCGACATACTTGCCTGATGGGAGAATGAGTCGAGGGACGCAGAGAGTTGGGCAATTTTGGCCATCGAGCAGGGGACCACATCTGTATATACCGAGATGGGCATTTGCGTCGGCTCATCATTCCGGAGAGTCTTCTCATATCAAAGGAACAGAGGGGGTCATATATTCTGAGTCAAACCCAAATCTCTTTCCGAAATAATCGAATATGATATAAGAGTCTGAACCCACCCGCTGAGCACGAGTCCACTGTCCTTCGTATGGCATCTCACCCGTTCGCTGATGTAGTAGACAAGCGGGGGTGCCGAATCAAAGCGAGAGCTGGTCTGCTCCATCGTGACCGAAATGCAGTAGATTTGTGAGCGCATCAGGTCTAGCAACACAATGAGTGACTTGAAGATGGACAGAAAGTCTCAAGACGAGAGAGACGAGATTCGGGGTACAAATATACTCCATCACGTGGTCGCACAGGGGAGGGGCCTCAGCCTCAGGCCCGATGTCTCAACGTGATCCAGTAGGAATCTTCCGGGGGACGAGGCTGTAGACTCTTGAAGAAAAAGCTATTACTTGGATCTACTGGCCGAATGCAAAGACCCGCACGATGTACGGAATGAGAGGAATGCCTAGGTGCACTCTTTCGCTGGTATCATAATTGCAGGGTGACGTCTCTGGCTCAACCACAGGAGCGAATGAGAGAGACCCCAAAAGGTGAGATGATATGTTGACGCTTCAGCTATATGGAGCGAGCGTATGGTTCGTCTAGCATTCAATCATGACCCAGAACAACGAACATGAGAATCAATATTCCACATCGACCCAATGTTGGGAAAAACGGCATTCGGACGCAAAGAAAGAACGCGACAAAAAGAAAAGGAAGATACGCGAGAAGAAGACAAAAATATTCACAATTTCAGACACCATGCTTGATTCAATTCTCCCCCCCTAAGGCCTCTGCTTCGTAATGTATGTATCCTGTGCCCGATCATCAACCTTGGAGGGGTATCGTGATTGTGCCAGACAATATCTACAGGGAACAGCAAAATATCGAGCCAAGGAAGCAGGTCAAAGAGGTTGATGATCGGGAAAAGAAAACTCCAGTGCTCTGTCCGCTCCGCTGGATGCTTATCGTGGAAGACTGTCGGACATCCAGAACCGACTGTTGTCGAGGACGGTGTTCAAATCAATCTGGTCCATGGTCGGCCGCAGACCCAGATCCATCACATCCCGGGCCACGGCTTTGATCTGCCGCATGATCAGCTGCGAGATGGCCCAGGTGCGGGCCAGCGATTTAAAGACACCAATGGTCAGAGTGAGACGATCCCGGCTGGGATCCGGCATCTGCCCGGCCTTGACCGAGCATGCAGCCAGCTGCACAATCGAGCTCAGGACCAGGGCACAAATGAAGAAGGGCGTGTGCTTCACGACGGGCATCCGGATGGAGGCCAGGGAGGAGATCTCGCTGGCCGCTTTGAGGGCCTTCATCGCATGCGCATGGTGGGAGAAGGCCGGAATGCTGCAGGGGCCGTGATGGCCACAGATCACCTCGGCCGCCATAGCGGGGGAGGACAGCAGGTCAGAGCGCGGGAAATGGAGGTAAACAGAGGCACCGTTGACAATCATGTTCGCCTGGAACATCATCTCGTCAACGGAGCCATCCGGGCGCAGCAATTCGGCCTTGGACTCGGGGAGATGGTGGAACCAGCTCGTGATCCGCGCGTCAATGGCCTCCACCTGGTCTTGTTGACCCTCGACCATATCCTGGATGCCGACCACGCGGCCGAGGATGCGGGCCGCTTCGATCCGATACGTAAAGGAGGAAAAGTCGCGCTCCTCGTCGGCAAAGATGCGATTGTCGAACTGCGAGATGGTAGGGGCCGGCGGCGGCGTCAACCCATCCTGGTAGATGCGTTCCTCGCAGGGCAGCGGGACATCCGGCGGCACCAGACTGGCGCGGAAGGTCCGCTGCACGCCCAATGCCGTCAGCATGCCCTCGATGATGAACAGCTCCCACCAGGTGCGTCGCAAGGACTCTGCCCGAATGGGATCCCCGTCGCTCATGGCCGCAGCGAACGTCTGCGTGTGCAGCCCAAGTTCGAAGGCGATGTCGACGGCCGAGGCCAGGCATTCGCCCGCTTCGGCGCGTTCACTGCGCGAGTGCAGGACGATCGCCAGCAGCAACAGGGCCTGCGCCTTTTCGATGGAGGTCTCTTGTTCGACCACCGACGACATCACCGTGGGCCGGTAGGTGTCGCTCGACGCGGCGGGCGTAAAATGGGAACCGATGAACTTGATGACATTCTCGAGGAATGGCGGGACGTACGAGCGGTAGAAAAAGCGCAGTGGCGGCAGGATGGGGTGCGACGGATGGAAGTAGGTGTAGTAGATATCGACGAGGTATCCATCTCCCGGGATCGAGACGGCGGATTCGGGCGTGAGCGGGTCGTTGGCGAAGCGCATGGGCTGGGAGGAGCCGGAGGTGTCGGTGAGCCCTGGACTGGTCGAGGACGCGGGCGCCGACGGAATGGTGGCCACGGGCATGTAGGGCACCGCACTGGGGAGGCCCCAGTCCGGCGACACATTGAACAAACCGACGGGCTGGGCATCGAAGGAGCCGGACAAATCGATGGGTTTTTGCTCCGGGGACGACGGGTTTGCCCGTCGTTTCTTGGAGGGGCCTTTATAGCCACGACGCGACGGGGTATACTGGCACTCGGATCCCGTGGCGGAACAGCGGCTACAGACCGGAGTCTTGCCATCACACTTGAGATGCTTGTGGCGGCAGAGCAGACAGGCCAGCGGCGAGGGGCCGGCGGTCTTGCCGGGGGGGTTTTTGGCGGGGACGAAAGGATTGTTCATGATGAAGGACTCGCACCGAGCATGCAGAATGGCGAGTTCACAGAGAGAGGGCGAGGCCCATGGGAGAATCGCAGATCGGACTCGATCGATCGGATTGTCGATCGGACTGGGGGAGTTAATCCACGAGAAGGCTGAAGCCCCTCGGTGGCCAGGGGAAAACCGTTGGGTCCCTGGTACCTGCGCCGTGGCGGGGAAACGATGTGCTGAGGGGGCACTGATAGCGATCGGGAGTCGACCAGAACCGGCAGAGACAGACGAGGCCGAGAGAAAGGGCAGTCGTCAATGGGGAGAGAGAGAGAGGAAGATGGAAAGACGAGCGAGCGAGAAAAGTTGATAGATACAAATTCGCGCTGATCTGGCGATGGTTCTGACTAAGGCGTTGTACCACGACCACCGGTCGACTGCAGGAGACGCGCCTGCATTCGGTGTGGATGAATCACAAGGAGATGCAGGCAGGGAACCTTCACAAGAAGGAAACCCAAGAAGATCCGATCGGTCGGGGGAAGTGACGGGTGGGAGCGAGAGCGCTGGGGGGAACGAGCAACCACCGTTGAGGTTCAGGAACATGACATCGACGACTCCATCCGTCATTCTCTCTCTCACTCGCGCAGTCTCTCCATCCATCTCCCTCCTCCTTCTCCCCCCTTTCCCCATCAATTGCTCCCTCCCACGACACTCCCTCCTCTCTACCAGTAAGCGACACCAATCCCAACGATCATTCCCCTCCCTTGCCCTCCCGATTCCCCCGATCGCTCCGCTCCGTCACGACCGGCTCAATTCACAGCTAACCGACCGACGTGGCTTCTCCAGCACTCTATACATCTCCACACCACACCACGCCATCACAATGATCACCGACGACGAACTCCACCGTCTCGCCATTTTCCTCGGATCCTGCGCCATGATGCTGATCGTCCTCTACCACTTCCTCGAGGTCAATGCCAAAGACACCGACGAGAACACCGCCGTCCCAACCAAGAAGAACGCCACCGCCGCAACGTCAACTGCATCGACCGCAGCCGTGGCAGCCAAAGCCCGGTAGAGCGATCCGTCTTTCCTGTCGCGTGTCTGTGAGCCTTGGATCGGTGTCCTTTTGATTCCCTATCATGTACGAATTGCTTGAGCTTGGTTTTCTTTTCTTTTCTTTTTTACTTTCTGGGATCTATGGTTGTGGAACTGTTCTGTTGGCGGCTTCTCGGGGGGGGGGGGGATGGACGGACTGCGCCAACGAGGGACAAAGAAACAAACAACTCGACGATGGATACCCGTGCAACCGCCACCGGAGCGACTGTTTGTATCTATGTCATACCTTTCCGCAGCACTCGTAACCGACCATCTCGTCGGAATGAATGGGGTTTGATTCTGTCTATGAATGGGGTATATATCGTGAAAGGGATCAAATCTTCAAGAGACACATCGGGCGCGAGACAGAAATCCACGGCTGGGGCGGATCCCGCTACCGTCGCTCACCACCGACCCAATCACCGACAGAAGGAAAAAAAACAACCAAATTCAGATTCATCCGCAGGGGTATCATCCGCACCACACATCAACAGCTAATCCGATTGCACCTCGTAGACGTCCTCCTCGTTGGCGAACCGGGCCATGCGCGCCGGAGTCGCCAGTTGACAGCCACCCGGATCCAATCCATACCCAATCTGTCCCTTGAGGCGTTGCACCGCTTTCATAATCTGAAACGCCTTGTCGCGTGGGGTGTGGTACCCATGCACATGGTTGAACGCGCGAAGCGACTGGCTGTTCGCCGGGAAAATCAGGGGGTCTTCGGTAATCGGCTGGTTCATATCTGGGATGGTTAAGATACGGGAACGATGGTCCTCGTCGCCGTCTTCCACTAGGACGCAAGGGCAAAGAAGCCCCGACATTAATGACCACATTCTTTCGAACAAATACACGAAACGGGTAAACAATCATCTCATGGCTTTCTCACCAGTGGCCGGGACGGACGGCCCGTCGCCTTTCTTCCAGGCAACAGGCTCGACATGGTCCTTTTTCATATGTTTCAACAGCTCCACGGCAGGCATGGGCTGAGTGACCGTGCACCCTTTCCACTTGCACATAATGGAATACGGCACGTGGACCTTGAAGATATGCTTTTGCAGAGTTTCCAAATTATGCAATTCCGCTCGACAATCTTCCCAGCTGCAGGGGAACACGGGGAATGAAACGGGTGGGGCTTTGACCACCACCTTCGAGCTCTTGGGCGGTCGACCGGGCGGCCTCTTGCCAGTCGAGCCGTTCACCATTCTGGGTGTGGTATTCGGGGTCGGCGGGGGCGGGACCGAGACAACGGG
>RHLO01000102.1:0-37986 GCA_003719415.1 Aspergillus olivimuriae
GTTTTTCGCCTCGTCCGGGGGGGAAGGGGTGGTGGGTGGTGGTGTTTGTGTCTGGTGGTGGAGGCGCGGTTGGGATGAGATATGGGTTCGTGCGAGGGGGGAGGTCGAGGCAGGTTTGGGGGAGATGGAATGGGTTGGTGAGTGTGTTGGAGGACATGTTGTCGTGGTCTTGGTCTCTGGTTGGGAGGTAGACGTCCATGGGGAGATATCGTTGCGGGTCTGCGGTTGGGTCGGACAGTCCGGGGAGGAGATCGTGGGTGGTGAATTGGGTGAGGTCGTCGGTGGTGGTAGTAATGGTGGTGGTGGTGTTGGTGGTGCTGTGGGTGTACATCTGGGACATGTTGGGGATGTGAGTGGTATTCAGCCAGGGTGTTTCATGACGGGGGGGTTCGTGACTGGCGAGATCCCATTGCGGCTGGATGGTGAAGTTGGACCAGGGCAGCGGCGTGGTGGGACCGCATGTGCTGCCGATGGAGGTGAAGTCACTGTCTGCAGTTGCGATGGAGCCTTCCTCGGAGGATCGGGGATATAAAGTACTGCCCAGGATGGGATTGCTGGTCGGGATGGTTGCGTGGAGGGTAGTCTCGTCCGCCTGAGACTCGTCGTGAACGACGTCTGGTGTTGATAAGGGCGTCATGGCGATCGATTCCGGTTTGAAACCGGCAAACGGGGTGAGATACTGGTTCACCATGAGGAGCCCTGGCGGTTTGGGGGTTGGTTGTGCCAGGCCATGGGGAGGATGGCTTGACGCAGAGACGCAGTGCGTCAACGATCGACCTGGGTCTTGCGCACTCGTATCCGGGACGTTGAAGCGACTGTGCATTCGCAGCACGGGGTTCTCCCGGCCAGGATGTATCAACGATTCGTGACTGCGAGGCGCCGAATGACTCCGCGGGGCATACAATTGGGACTTGCTGGGGTCGGAATCGAACGAAGCGAGTTGTTCAGACCAGTACCCATGGTCGTCGCCCATGGACTCTGCATCAACGATGGACTTTCGATGCGCCATGTTGTCAGGGTCAATCGGGGTCGAATTCCGCTTGTGAGCCTGCAGCCAATGGACGATCTGCGCGTCTTCACAGCCGATACCGTGCTGGGGATGCGATGAGACCGTCTGCGGATGGAACAGACAAGAGGGGGGATGGTAGTTGTGGACGATGGGAGGATCGTCGCCGAACACGGTGGGAGATATGGAATCCTTCTCGAAGGCCATACTGGCTGGGGGAGACGGTGGATCACCACGGATGCGAAGCATGGCTTTAAAAATGAGACAGACAGACCGCGCCCGTCTGTCTGTCGACGGTCTGTCTCTGGGATGACTCCCTCACCGCTTCGATGGTGAATGACTCTGTATAGCGCACCAGATACAGACACACCGCGCCAGAGCTGTGAGTAGAGCGCCGCGGGCTCCGGACGATGCGTACCGTTGGGTTGATCGGGACACCTGCAGGGCTCTTCTGTCCACTTAGTCGTGCGGCTTTCCCTGATGGAGAGGTTTCACTCCTGTTCCGGCTGATTCACTCACCAACAATCTTGGGTTCAGCGGGCTGCCTTTGATCAAGGCCTGCTGGGGATGTCTTAGATGGCGATCTGGGTCGGGACGCGGTGGTGGGTTCCGGAGTGGTGCGTCAATTCGGGGCGACGACAGCGGGCAAAGAACGAGGGAGTGGCGATGATTCCGGATACAATCTGCTGGAGGGTGTGGACCTCGTTGACGGGGTTGATGCTGGTGATGGCAGTCTGGTATACCTGCGTTGGTGGTCTTCCACACACCGGTGGCGAGATGGATGCTCGGTCTCTGGCTCTGCTGATCTTTGCGTCCCTCCAGCGAAAGCGCACCACGGCCCAAGAGTAACCCCAGAGTCTTTCGGATGCAACGCACGACGTGTCGGTATGCTTTGTCGACGGGATGATGTCTCATCTGGATGAAGCCGCCATGCAATTGTCCCAGCGTGAACGACAACCAGACCAGACAACACCACGAAGGTCCTTTTGATATGAGACACGACAGTCCAATTGACGCTCGCAGCACGCGATCAGCTTTCCGTCTCCTTCATCCAGACCATCCATCAGCGAGGACAAGGTCCGCCCCCTTCCCTTTAATACCAAGATGGCCAAGCCTGAAGGTTGGAAAACCACCACCACCCCTGTAGACGCCAATGGTTTCCCCCATCAAGCCTGTCGATTTTCCCCTTTACGCACAAAACTAGGATTGATCTCTTGTCCCGTGCAAAATCGTTATTGTTTCCCCGAGCCCCTTTCATCTACGCCCGCGGGGGGAAGCTAAACGGTTGTGGCAGTCGGCGCTACTTGTGCTTCCTTTTGCGGAAATCAGCGAGCATGGGTTGTTCCGGAAATCAAAAAGAAAAAAATTCGAAAAGCAAATACATCGACGCTACCGTGCGGCTATGGCGACGCCGATGGGAGAGGATGGAGTATGCATGGAGGCTGCCGTACGACTGCAGAATGGGACATCGGTAGACGAGTCTCATTCGTTTCTTTATCGGGGATGTTGATCATCTCTCTGCCCAATGGGAGTAGTGTCGGACTTTTTTTTGCCTTTTGGGTGGCGCACGAGGCGGTGATGGGGGGATTTATGCTTGGATGATTCGGGTCAGAGAAATGCAGGTATGACAGCTAGAGCTTGATGTCTTGGATTTGATTCTGATGGTATCTGGATGACACCCCTCTCTCACACACTCTCTCATAGAACAGAAGTGTGAATATACAGATACAGAGGGTGATAGGGACAGAGATAGAGGAAAAGAGTCGAGATGAGAAATATCTGATGCCCGAATCTGCCCTCTCCAGCCTAGCCTGTTCATTGTGCGTGGTTGAGAGAACAACCGCAAAAGCTACGCTACCCGAGTGACATGCATATGCAGTCAGCCAGCCAGCCCCATCATAAGCTTTTAATTTTCCTTTCCCTTCGTGCGAACCCGGATGAAGGAAGCGGGTCAAAAATAAAGAAGGCGTTTCTTTTTTCTTTTTTCTTTTTTTTTCTCATCCCCTCGCCCGGGGATGTACATCCATCGGTACGTACGCACACACACATCTCCCATCCCGGTCCAAAACGAAAGGTTTAGAAAAAAGCCAAGAGGGAAGGCCCAAAAACATCAGCCGAAACGCCCCCGACGGATCCATCCGTCTTTTTTTTTCCTCCGATCAAACGTACCGTCTCTTCAGACCCAATGGGGCTGTCTCGAACTGCTGCAGCAATGCGGCCGACGCAGAACGCGGACCGTCCGAAGCGCACATTCAGTGGATAGCCGGACACCTATGTGGTTACCCGGATTGACTGCCATCCTGCTTACTTGCCATCCTGCTTCTTCATTTTTTCCCCGGGCTGCGAGCGACCCGAGACAACTGGACCCGTGTCTGCTGGTGGGATGGATGGCTGTTGGTAGGAGAAACGGCAGGAAGTATGAGACAGGATGGGAAGAAAGAAAGAGCCTGGAATTCGCACTCATGTCTATGTTGTCGTGTCTGCTGCCCCTATTTTCTTTCTTGTCTTTTTCCTTCTACACAAACATGCTCTGCATACATATAGAGGGAGAACGGAGGATACATGCGCGATGTATTTCTCCAGGCTTGGGGACCACTGCAAACCGCACTCTACGAGTCCATTCCAAAGTCGACTTGGAACCAACAGAGACACCGACATACATACATACATACATACATATGTATGTATGCACATAGGAAGGGGAGGAGGAGTTCCCGGTTTGCGTGCGTCGTACCCTCCGCTATGAACATGAGTATTTTGCTTTCATATTTAAATCCTCAAAAAGAATATCCATACTAACTACTGTCGAGAAGAATGACGCATGCATTCAAACTGCCCTCCCCACTGTCCAGAACATTCCATCTCCCGCGTACATACATCCCTCAACGTCCCCTTCCCATCCTCATGCATGAATGAATGGCTCGCTGCAGATTCCCCTCCTTCCCATCCCCATCCCGATCAACCAATCTCTCCTCCGTATCAAAGACACACACACACAAAAGCATGCATGTACAAAAGATCCCCTCTATCCCGTCAAGATGAATAATCCACCCATCTCCCAACAAAGCAAACCAACACACCGTGAATCTCCCTGCACGTACGCGATAAACGCAAAGCCACCCACCACCATCCCCCCCAACCCACGAAGCTATGAGCTATGTATGTACCTATGTCCTATGTACGTAGAATTTATCCATAGGTACACAACATCCTCATCCGTTCTTTTCTTTTTTCCTTTTCCTGCACTTTTCTTCCCGGTTTCTTCGCTTCCCCGCGCCATCTATCCATCCCCACTCTGTCGTACCTACCTACCTACCTACCTCCCCACCTATAGAATAAAGGTACGGCGTACATCTGATCTGGGTAGATGCGGTCGGTAGCTGCAACAACCAGCCAACGCGTCCTCTCCGGCCCATCTTGTCGATCTCCCCGAACGGTGGGCCTGCGTTACCTGACTTTACTTTATGGGTTGGGACTTTGCATATACCTGTTTTCTCCTTTTCTTTTTTTCTTCGGGTTTGTCTCTTTCCTCGAGGCAATCGGGGATTCGGGGGCCTCTGGTTGGAGGGGAGGGATGTCGGAGGGAGCGAAGAAGAGGAGAAGGTGACACTGCTTGGCGGGTTGAGCTGGCTGGTACATACAATCTGTGCTGTGCTGTGCTTCTATGTAGGTAGGTAGGTAGGTAGGTAGTAGGTAGTAGGTATCGGTGTGATGTGTGATGTGTTGTGTGCTAGTAGGTAGGGGTTGATTGAGCTGTGGCTAGATTCTTTGGGAAATATCTCGGTAGCTAGATATGTAAGTCCGTACTCTCTACAAAGTGCTATTGTTCTTCCAAAGGTAAAAATGTACATACGGAAAGCATGTAGGTGACTGACTACCTTGGTACTAACCAACAGGTTTCAGTCTAGGTAACCGCTACAATGTCTCAGTATATCGATCGCGGGGATGGAGAATCTACGTGACTACCATTCCAGGTCCTACCGGTGCAATCGAATCCCCCGTTTTCATTCATCGTCTCGTCCGTCACAGATACGTGGGGTACAGAAATAGCATAAACCGTTGATGCCTGCAGCCGCACATCCGGTTTGCCCATGCCTTTGCGATTGCTCAGCCGCACCGTCTCTGTGTACATCGGTATGCACGCATGTAGAATGCCTTCTGGATCAAACAGATGGGGAAACGGCCAGACCACCGGCTGATCCCGACGATCGAGATTTGTTTCCACTTTCCAATGGGCCTGATCGCGCAGGAAGGCAAAGATCAAGCGTCTAGCCGTGGTTGTCGGTCCGAGCGCTTAATGCACGGATAGATCTGATTGATTAGGCGGTCTTGAATGAAATCTGAATTATACTGAGGGCATGTCAATTCCATCCTTCAGCTATGCAAATTCTAACAATTTTCAGATACCAAAAACACTCGTCTATTCTCTCCTGCTCATGCTTCCAGTCACCTCATCCATGGGGATATGGCAAGAAACATGGGTATCAGAAACTTGGCAGCAACTTGGAGACGTCACGCTCGCCTCGTTGCCGTGCGTCGGTGACCGTTCGGCTTTTGCCGTTTTCTGGACCTCGTAACAGTCCAAAAGTCGGTCAACTAACAGCACTGCTATCCAATCAGAAAACACCAGACACATGGGACAATAGTTTGCGACAAACCAACCCGTTAGGAGCATGAATGTAAACGCGTACAGAATCACCGGCGACGTCATAAATGAATATGCCAGGATAAAGTCCTGGACGAAGGAGACGAAACATGCGAGCACCACCCCGAGAGCAATACGAACTGATACCCCAATGGCAAGAGCAGTATAGCTGCTGTGGCGGCGTCCCAACAACACAAAAGAGGCAAAAAGAAACATGACAATGGAGGCCACCACGAAGAAGTACTGGTAGACAAATCCCAGAAGGCCTACGTACATCCTCAACAGCTGAGAGCTGCTCATTTGTCCGATGTTGGTATCCTCCGTTGGAACAAGCCCCATACTTGTAAACAGCGCTGCCGTGACATTCCCGACCAGATCACCAAGCAAACCCCTGGTAACGGGGTATCTACCCGGTTCGTCATCGGGGCATAATGGTAGACCAGGCAATTCGCCCAATATTTCCTCAATTGCCGCCTGCTCATTCATAGCACCGTGGCTGTAATTGATCTCCATGTCGCTGATGGTGCTTCTCAAGAGACCAATCGCCATCTCTGGTGCGGGCCGTGGGTCCTCGCAGGCAAACACGATGGTCTCTGTTAGATCCGCAAGCTTCAAAGTCATGTTCAATGTTAATGCGAGAATTTGAGACCCCTCAAGCAGCAGAATGAGGGCAATATGGAATGGAAAATGCAGCTGAGCCCATATCTGCTGCCAGTATTTCCCGAGTACGCCTCTGAGGGAGAGGTCAAAGTATGCCTGCCATACGAAATACTGAGACGAATAGTCAGCACATGAAAACCTGCCGTGGAAAGTGACATATCCATTAAAACACACCACATTCGTTGTCACACCGAGAATATGGACAAACGACCATCTAGTCCATCCGACTGGGCGTACTGTCTTATTGACAATCCTTGTGACTGCTATGACACCCTCCCCTATTATGATCAGCGTGAGAAGGCCCATCCGGACATTCAGGTGAGTTTCCTCGAGGCCGATTTCCGGAGTCGAACAAGACACCCCCATGACAATCCACATCTCGAGTCCGAACAAGACAAACCAAACGATCCAGATGTGGGAACGGACAACGCCAGGTTCAGTCATAATGAAGAGCATCTGTAATATGTTAATCTCAGGTTGTCACCTTGGTAATGCTTTGTAGTTGACTGGTAGGCCTACCCCTAGGTACACCAGACTCGACGCAAATAAGGTTGCAGCAATTACAGTCATCCCTTTGGCAGCGGGTCTCATCCGCTCGCGTATCAGGGCAATATTGACGCTATACTGTAGACTCAATAACATCCTACTCCCGCCGAGAAATATTGTCAGTGATTGGAAAGCCCAGATATTCTCCTCCTGCATCCGTGGAGTGAACCGCGTGCCTGCAGACGCAAATGCTACCATGACAGCGAGTTGCACGGCTTTGCACACTCTTTCAAAGACGGAGTCTCTAGCAAATCTGATATCAAAGAGGGTCACCTGGAGCCAAGTGAACCAGATGACTCCGAGGAAGCCTATGTAGGAAACCAAGGCTACCAGAGCAGTCAGTAACGGGGTAGTGGATATTCGGATATTACCAGCACCTTCTACATTGTAGATCTCATGTGTAGCAGTGAAAGTGGATAGGTTTGCTACGAAGAATAGATCGAAAAACAGCTCCATAGGGTTTGCGTCCGAATGCCGATGTAGGTGAGGAATGCCATCTATCTGATTACTTGGGTCGATAGGTGTTTCAATGAAAGCAAGCAAGGCATTTTGTCTTCGGTATCATTAGCCAGAAAGCATGATATGCCAATTGGATGGACCTACTGTGAGCATGATCCACGGCACGCGCCCCTACCCCTGAGTAAGGGCTGGCGAAAGGAAAAGAAATGTGCACGCATACTGGAGGAGCCCAAATATAAAACGTTTAATTGGTGGGTATCATGAAAAACTTAAGGAAACCGATTGGGTGTCATGCAATGCGACCTTTTACGGATGTGAAGCTGCAAAGCGAAGTTCTCTTGCAGATGGGCTTCCACCGTACCGACGGTAGAAGGAACGGCTGGTGCAGCCGAATGCGTGCTGCATCTGGCAGGTGGTGTATCAGCTTGAGAAGCGTGGAGCACCTTAGGTCCCATTTTCGGCATGGTCGGGTGTCAAGTCCATAGAGTTTCCAATGCTCTCCAACCCTCGTGAGGTTTGGATGCTACCATCCCCGTCAGAGCCAGGCGCGACACCCGCTTCCTGTTTTAGTTGCTCATATTTATCACCAGCTTCTTTAATCAAGCCCTGGATTTCAACCTCACGAACGGCGATCTCAGCCTTTTCCTTCCTCAACTCCTCCATCCTGTTGATCATCTGAGCCTTGGATTTCTCCACGACAGCCAGAGTCGTCCGTAGGCGGTCCAAGCAAGTCGACAGACGAGGAAGCGATGTCATCTTAGGAGGCGTTTTCGGTCGATCGATGTCTCTCCCCGCATTGCCCATTGCGGCTCTGGATTGGGCAGCTTCATAGGCAGCCTTTTCCTCCAAATCAGAATCATCTTCGTCTGAAGGCCCCTCGGCGTCATCGATAAGCTCTCGCATTTCATTACGTCGTTTCTTTTCTTGTTCGCGTTCCGCTTTTCGCCCAAGAGAGATGTGTCCATCCTCCACGAACTCATCGAACCCTTCCGCGAAATCTTCATCATCTCGAATCAGTCTGGTGTCCCTCGACTCATGTTTCGTTTCAGTTGGGTCCCAGTCTTCATCGTCCACATTCGTCTCGAGAGAAATGAAATCTTCCTCGGTCGATGTGTATTTCTGTTCCTTGGCTAGCCGTGCCCTCCGTTCCTTCTTCTCCCGGATCTCAGCCTCGCTAGGTATGGCGGATGGAGTGGAAACCGTCATGAGTTCGCCAAATTTCGCCGCTACATCGACCGTCTTTTCCTTCTCGTCATTCGTGGGATTTTTGGGCGTTGAAGGCGTCGAATTGCGAAGTTCGTTCAAATAATCATTGCTGTAGCTTGGTCGGTCCTGTTCCGGTCCCACTCGTAGTGGAAGTTGACTGCCTGATGTGGACGGTGTCACAGACCGTTTTAGAGCACTATTTTCCAAAGCGCGTCTTCCTAGGCCATGTCGTTTGGGCATGACAACTTCGCTTTCCTCCCCGCCATCATCGGCCATCGATGTCTCTCCGGGACCGAAAGATAGGCGTAATTTCGACTTCTGCTTCGTCTTAGATGGAACGGGTCGCTTCACAACAGGTCCAGTGTCTGCATGCTGTTAGACGTGATCCACTGACTTGACGTGGTATTGTCATCGAAGGCATACTAACCTTGTTCGCCTCCCTCCTCCTCCTCGTCATCGCCGCCAATCTTGCGGGGTTTTCTCCGGTTCGCAAATTTAGATCTCATTATTGAAATACCGCACAAGAGCGACAAATCCAAGAACCCAAAGCGTATATTGTGAGTCGCAAGCGGTTTTCAAGAACAACTGTCCTAAGATGTCGCCCGAGCTCCGCATATCTTTTGGAGCTCCGGGAACATTGTTTCTCCGGCCCAGCTTCCCTCTCACGGCGACATCTCAAAAGTCCGCAACGCGACTCCCCGCGACCTCACGCCGGGACAATTCAACCAGACACAGTCAGCCAAGATGCCTCAAGCTCAGCCCGAACTGAAAAAGGTATGCTCTGCGACTATTCTACGGTGTGAATTCCCGCCGCAACGAGGCTAACGATTTTGTTGCACAGTACATGGAAAAGCGGGTCTTCTGCCAGCTGAACGGCAACCGCAAAGTCATTGGTATCCTGAGAGGTTACGATGTATGTTGCAAAACCAGTCTACCTAATACCGGTCCCTCACTTTTTTCTATGCGATAGTGTGATAGTGGGGATGGGACCAGATGAGGATCAGTGCTAATCTTTGCTGTTGCAGGTGTTCATGAACATCGTTCTCGACGAGGCTTTCGAGGAGAAGCAGGGCGGGGAGAAGGCTGCCATCGGCATGGTTGTATGTAGTGAACAATGTTCTGCTGAAAGTTGCGATGGCGCATACTAATCGCATCTTACAGGTGATTCGTGGTAACTCGGTCGTCATGCTTGAGGTGAGCATATTCCCCGTGGCGTGCCCAAACCACGTGCTGCAGCAGGCTAACATGTTCTCTACTCCAGGCTCTTGAGCGGATAAGCGACAAATAGATACGAACCATCGGGTGTCGCTTGATTTTGGGAATGTCTGTTTTTACTGCAACAAGGAGTTCACGGGTCGGTTGTTTCCATGGATGATCGAAAACGATTCGCTTTCTCTACAAATATCTACGAATCAAAAAAATTCAACTTCAATAATCTGAGGGACAAAATTTGGGTCACCCTAGATAATATCGCCTGGAGGAAGAATATCTGATGCGTGATAGCCCGATGGTTACTATGCAAGATATCATCATTCGTGACACACCGCAGACAGTGTCGTACGGGGAAAGTCCGGTAAATCGGGATCGCTTTCGAAATGACAACCTCATAGGGGAATAGAAAGTGAAAAGAAAAAATTGAACTTTCAAATCAAGAATCGGTCCACCTGGTGCATACGCCATGAGACCGTAAAAAAGCCCAAATTAAGAGAACGAAGAATGGTACATCAATGTATTGAATTTCATATCACTAGTCCTTATTTTTTCGAGGCAAGCTTGAGTTTCAACTTCAGTCCGCCGCCAGGCGTCGCTGGAGTAGCCGGAGTAGCCGGATTGGACTGTGGTGGAGGTGCAGGGGAGGACGTGGAGAGCTTCGGGATATGTAATTTGGGGGTGGATAGAGGAGTTGAGTGCTCTTTCGCAGACGGAGTGCTTGAGCCAAGCTTTGATTGTTTGAAAGTGATACGAGGACCGGGAGGTGGCATTCCCTGGTCTTCTCGTTTGCGTTTTGACGAAGTTGAATCCTTCGGAGGGTGGAGTGTTGTCCGAACTTTGTTGGATTTGGTGAAGTGTAGGCGACCCTGGAGAGAGTCAGACAAGTTTAAAGCGTAGACCAAAAGTATACGTACCTTTCCCAGATGCTTCACTTGCCAGTAGCGTGGGAATTTAAGCGACACCATCTTGGAAGTAATCGAATCATATATGACCCTACAGAGATCCACCAACTCTGAAAGCTCGAGAAGACCAATGAAGGGGGAGTTACACGCAGCCCAGAGCGATTCTTTCAGGACTTGGTCGCCAGCTACCTCTGACTTCAGTGCTGCAATGGCTCCAGGAACAGTTTGCCGTCGTGCTAGATCGGCCTGACGTACTTCCGTTGAAGACTCTTGCTCAATAATCAGGCCGTCACTGGGCGCATTGGCCTTTTTTTCCTGTGGCCGACCAAATGCGACTGGAGCGAGTGCTCTTCCAAACAGACTGTGCAGCTGTCGTCTGAGCCAAGCAGACGAGTCGCTGGACATGGTGAAGATGTACCATTTGAGGAGCTCAGGGCTCTTGAATAAGTCTGTTTCTACCAGACACTCAAAGGCATCCAACCGGAGGAGGTCATATGTCCCTGCGCGAGTGTAAGGAAGGAATTGCATCACATCCATCTCTATGATATTAGCCTGCATCAACTGCATTTGACAACGCAGAGCAGCTCGCGAATAGACATTCTGGTATGAACTGGACCATTCATCCATCCGTCGATACCTATCAATCTCGGCCAGAGCGTCTTTCTCTAGCTGCTCTTCTGCCTGTGCCTCTAATATCCGCTCCATGTCAAAGTTTTCTTCCATATCGTCGTTGCGCGACTCGACCTTTCCCAATAATGCATGACACAGTGAGCGCATTAGCGTTGCAACATAGAAGTTGTCCGAGTAATCATTGTTGGAGTTGTCATTGAACTTTAGCTTGTCGTGTAAGAATCGTTTCACACGCATTGGCGTCTTGCCGTTATTATCTCGAATTTTCGATATGGCATCCGGTATAATGAGCTGCAACGCGTATGCAGCTCGATCCGAGAAATCATTAGAGCGAGTCATGGGTGAGCCGGGGAGACAAAACAGCTCCTGGAAGGCTCTCTCCAAATGGAACAGACCTAACCAATCGATGTCCTCTTTGGCGTGTTTTACTAATGCTCGTGCTGCAGCTGCTCGGATTCCATGGAAATATCTTCGATCCATGAGAGTACGGACAAAGATTGTAGAAATGAGAGGATGCTCTCGTTGAGCCGCCATATATTGTAGAGACTTCAGGTAGGTAAGCAGCTGCTTTGGGGAATTCACTGAGCCAGACTTACCTCAAGCTGGGCTACAACATCACGATCTTGCTGAAGCTGTGACAGGTACATGTAGCCTGGCATTACCAGCGAGAGTTTACAAACCCATTCAAAATCAGCGTCCATTCGAATCCATTCGTAGGACTCTTGTCCCATCCTTTCCTCTTCTTCCTTGCTCCAATCGGCAAGTTTCCACTCTTGCATCTCATCCTCCGTTTGCAGAACATCACCGAGACAGTATAGCAAAACATCCTCCTGTGTCTCTGCAGTGGGGTCAGCGCCAGTCACAGCAGCAGCGCGCTCTTTCTGCCGTTTGTTTCGCTTGAGTCGTTTATATTTCGTGTTGTAGGGGATATCGAACTTCGTGACACCTTCTTTGATCTCCACAATGTGTTCATAGGGCGTGCCATCTGCTTCGTGGATTCTGATCGTCATAGAACCTGTAAATACAGGCTGAACGACACCGGCATATACACCTCGGATCTCCTCTTTGACATCCCGTAGAAACGTGTTCTTGTCAAGATCCCGTGCATGAGACTGCTCAGACTGCACTTGCCTAATCACCATCTCCACGACAAGTTTTTTCTTGTTGAATCGCTGGGTAGCTTGAAATTTAGGGCACCCGGCTCCGTAAACCCATTGCTGGAAGAAACTATCCAATTTTGCATGGCCAAGGCGCTCGCATGTCTTTTGGAAAAGTGACGATGTGATAGCACCATTCGGGATGTCACCCATTCGCGAGTTAAGAAAAACCCGGGAGATGATACGGGTCATGGTAGGTTTTCCACTGGCCTTATTCAGACGCCTCTCGAGGATGAAAAGAACAAGAGGCGCTTTGAGCGCAATGAAGTTGATTTCCGATGCGTCTATCGTCAGGATGTTTCCCATGTCGTAGATCGATGGACGTTCGTAATCAAGATCACATACGCGGTCTGACATCTGCTTTAAACGAAATCGGTATTCGTTGTTGCCACATAGTTTCCGCATGAAAGTGTCTGTGATGTACCAGGCCACACCAATGGTCACCCATGTATCAGCAGGCTCCTTCGGAACGATATTAACGCCCATCCACTGACATGCCAAGGCATAGACAATGGCCCGGGTCGAGTCATATGTAGGGTCAATAATTTCCTCCGGGAACAGCAAGTGGTTGCTGCATATCGATAGACAAGCCGTCGGCAAGACATCATCCGGTGTATCGTCCACGAAGCACATCTTGTAGCTTGAAAATGGATAGGACCCGTAAGTCAAAGAAAAAAAGTCAATTGCCTTTGCCATCGGGAAGCAGGTATTTCGAAGTTCATCAACTCTTCCGGGGAGACAGAACGCATGCAATGGAATGGCATTCTGGCCAAGTTGTTCATCTTGATCGCTCTCTCGAAAATCAGCGAGGTTGACATATTCGAATGGCCCCACCGCAAAACCGACTTGCTGGGCCGAGAGCGGAGAGGCACAAGCAAAAGAGACCGTCTTCTTGCTCGGATCTCGTGGATCGGTGATCTCGTCTGTCATATCCCCAGAACAAACCACTGACAAGTCCAGGTTCTCGTCATCTGGAGATATGTACCGACCGTGAGTGGACGTAGGTCTTGAACGACTAGCAGAATTTCCACTAGATGACTCGCGAGCTTTGCGGTCGAACAAGTCACCTAATGAGCATGGACACTTGATAGAAAGCTCCCAGGTGCAACGCGACGAAGGATCATCAACACATGGGAAAAGAGGGCATCCAACGCCATACCCAAGCGAATTTGTCGTGTAAGCGTGAGGGTACCGTCGATCACTGCTTTCCACACCAACAAACTGAAGGCCGTCCCGGATGTTGTCAATAGTAAACTCGATATATACTTTGAGAGCCGCAAATTGTATCCCCTTGGAGCTAGGGCCGTCTAAATCATCAGCAGCCCCTGAACCACGCAAAAGCATCTGATCTTGTGCTTCAATTGAAGAAGGATCCAGCTCGTCGATTCTGACACCCTTAGGTATTGTCACGAGCAGGTCGTGCTCCGACGGGGCCTTGAGAAGACCGTCTATCTTGCTTGCCAGTCGCTGATGATAGTGTGGGCCATACAGCTGAAGCGAGTCGTAGGAATCCACGTATTTGATCGTCGAAGCTTTTCCATTGATGTTTAACCGCTTCAGCTCGCCCTGGCGAAAGTTCAACCGAATGACGCGGAGGTCCTTGGATTGCGGATGGATCGTGATTTCGGTTTTCCCTTTGAGACTCTTGTTCAGAAAGTCGATTTCCAACTCAACCTTTTGGTGGGCGACGCTGAACCCCAACCCCGGCAAGAGTTGGCCGGCGGGGGCGTCGACGACACCCGGCATTGCGCAAAATACTCAGTCGTGCACTGCGCCGCAAGCGCCTGTCTGATCATCTACCGTCATGTCCAAGCTCGAGGAGCGACCGTAAGCCAGTTGGAGGTACTGTTGTCAAGTTGGTGAGCAAGCGCGGTAAGTCGATATTGGTCTGGTGAACGACGAAGGGTTAGGGTTGATTTCGAACCGGCGCGGAGGAAGCGAAAGACGAAGGTGAAGAGCTGGAAAGAGAAAGGGCGAGGAGGTCAAGGGGTGAGAGACAGCAAAGGAGAGACAGTAGAGCAAAAGGCTAACAATACGCAATTGAGAAAGAGGTGATGAGGTGATGAGGAACAAAAAAAGGGCAGTTTCCGATCCCCAACGCTCGCTCTGCCAACACCTTGCGATCACTTGTCGCGTCAGATGCGTCGAAAGCTGCGGAGCTGGCGGCGGATCACGTGATAACATCCGATGAGAGCCCCCTCGCTGATCCTCTCCGTCTCCGAGCGGAAGACTTTTGCTCTCCTTTTCTAGCTCTGTGGAGAGTCGCGTCGTCCACCTATGACCGGTGAACAACCTGAATCCCTCGTTGTCGCAGAAAGAATCACGTTGTCTCGCGAGTTTTTTTGCCGCTTGTTTCCCATCATCGGCTCAGTCGCATACCGCGCGATGAACTAGTTGCGACTATACTCCTTGGTCCCACCGAACGATTTGACGATTTGATCACTTCGGAAAATTTTAAGCAAGATGAGCGTGCTATTTAGAAGGATCCAAGGTGGGGATTGAACCTTTTCCTCACACCTGAGGATTGTAGCTGATCTTGTCTCTTTGTTCTTAGCGATCCAAGATTCCCTTTCCGATGATATTCTACTCCCTCTCAAAAGCTACAAGTACCAAAGCGTCGATAAGTCGCCTATTTCCCGGTATATTCTGAAGCATTATGTACGAGAAACCCGATTCAGCGAAAATTGTGCGACTTGAATTCTGACATGGAAACTTGCGCGTGAAAAAGTGGAATGCTTTCGTCGAAATCCTACCGTTATGGCTCGCTCCCAACATGGTCACCCTCCTGGGCTTCTTCTTCATTATCGGTAATGTCATACTGATCGAGATTTTCATGCCTGATTTAATAGGGCCGGTAAGATTTGCTACGCGACCTTACCCAAGAGCAAATTCTAATATCCATACTTAGGGCCCATCTTGGATATATTACAGTTTTGCACTGGGCATGTGGATGTAAGTTACTCAATTTCAAAAGTCGATATCTTGCGGTATTCTGACATGTCCTCGAAGGTATTCCACATTGGACAACGTCGATGGAAAACAGGCCCGAAGAACTGGGACGTCCAGTGGTTTAGGTGAACTATTTGAGTAAGTGACTGAATAGCCGAGGGTTCTATTCAAGGGTACTGACCTTGATAGCCATGGAATAGACTCTCTGAACTGCACCCTGGCCAGCTTGCTAGAAACTGCAGCAATGGGCTGGGGATCCACCCAGCTTGGAGGTTACACGGCCCTGGTTCCTTGCCTTGCTATGTACTTTTCCACTTGGGAGACGTATCATACGCATACGCTCTACCTTGGATATGTTAATGGGCCTACGGAAGGTCTTTTGGTCGCAATCGGTATCATGATCGCCTCCGGAATCTACGGACCTCAGATATGGTCCCGGCCGATCGTTGAGTTCCTGAATTATCCCCAGGTATTCGGCAACAACTCAGTGAAAGATATGTGGGTTCCGTTCCTCCTGCTTTCGTTCTTCGTTGGACATCTGCCGGGATGCGTTCTCAACGTGGTCGAGGCCCGAAAGAAGCAGAACCTTCCCATCATACCTATCTTCAAAGAATGGGTACCGATGATCTTCTTCACCGTCTGTAACATTGCTTGGTTGTTCTCGCCGTACTCGAATCTTCTGGTGGAAAACAGATTGGTTCTCTATTGCTGGACTATTACCTTCGTCTTCGGCCGGATGACAACTAAGATCATTCTGGCTCACCTACTGAAGCAGCCCTTCCCTTACTGGACTGTTCTGCAAACTCCTCTCATTGGTGGTGTCATTCTCGCTAACCTTCCGCGATTTGGCCTGCCAATGGTCAGCAGTTGGCTTGAAGTTCTGTACCTTCGAGCTTACCTCCTGTTTGCATTTGTTGCATACATGCACTGGGCCTTTTTGGTGATCAACAGGATTACCACTTTCTTGGGCATCAACTGCTTGACTATTCGTCGTGATAGGGCAGCTGCCAAAGACCAAGTTTATCGTGACTTTGGAGAGCGGAACGTCGAATCTCCTGCCGCAATTGATCCCACGAAAGGCGCGTTCAAAAGCCACTGAACGCACTGCATAACTGGAATTTTGTTTCGCGCTTGGTGTCCGTCAGCCTGCGATCCTTGGAAAGAATTTGACACAACACCACCGCCGCTTCCATGCCCTTACCAAATATGCAACCAGAGTTTGATGTTTCATGAAGATTAGACTCTTGGCTTTCGGGACCTTGCTGGATAAGATACCCTTCGTTGGATATCTTTTGTTCTCGTTATATATCTGTTGCTTTTTACTTACCATTTTAATGTGCTCTCTATATCCGCCACAAAGATTGACGAACTTACGACTTCTACTGACGGCTTTTGCGAGTTTGATTATGAGGACAGGTTCCAAATGCTCAATTTCACCAGTATATAGATCTCGAGTCATATAATTATACAATAGAGTGATGTAATGAAAGCTTGAGTACACCCCAGTCGGTGAATGCGTATTATGATAAGAGCATTCGAAGCATCTTCAGCGGAGAAAATAGGGCGAATAGCATTCCCACCGCGGATCATCGACCATCCATACTCTCCAATCTCCAAAATGACCGATGTGATGTGATAGTAGGCATATACAACATGCAGTATAATGAATTGCTAACAAAAGATTGAAAGCTTGGATGATTGAATTATATGGCATGAACACCATATACAATTTCTGGTATGACCTGTCTCGTCTCTCTTACATCTACTAGCTAAACGTTCGTCTACCCAATTTCTCACCTACTGCTTAGGCACAGGGCGTGTCTTTGGGGCGTTTACCTGGGATAAAGGTCCTCCTCCCCCAAAGCTCTTCGTAACAACAACTCGCATACTAAGTCGTTCGTGATCACAATACACTGATCAAAAAATATAGGTGGGCTAGAGTCGATCCTCATATCAGTACCGCTGAGTGCATATCTCTGTGATCATAATTATCGCCATACTGGGCTGTATACCTTATACCTCAGGTCTACGACAAATTTTAACGCGACGATGAGCTCCCCCACATACATACAATGAGTAAAATGATAGACGCCACGTACCTAATACAATGTGTAGGACGATCAGCATTTTCTCACTCCTGGTCCTCATACTCACAAACGTCGTTCTGGGACGAAAGACCATGCGTTGAGGTCCGTTTTTTCTGAACTATGTCGCTGGCATGTATTGTCAATGGCGTCACGGTGCTCTGGCTGGTATTTGCTATTGTCTTCTTCTCGTTCCGGTACTATATGCCTCCTACTCGTGGGTTCATGGACCTGTATTTCCTGTTTTCCGGTGGTTTGTGTGTTTCTGTCGTATGGGTGATGTGTTTGTTATGAGCGTACGTTACAGCTTTGAATTTGAACTATAGTGCGTGGGTGTTGGCGGGTTCTGGATTCTGGAAGTGTTGTGGTTGTTGCTCGGAAGAAACATGCGCAGAGCATGCTGGAGGCGAGGGAAGATAGGTCTCGGGTGGTGGTGGTTGGGTTGGATACGAAAGATGAATGAAGGCTGGGGCATATTTCGAGAGCTTCTCTGATTTGACGTTAATGCTGCATGCTGTCCCCCCTAAGGATATTAAGTCAGGCGCATAAATCAGGGCGCCCCAGCGACTGCGTAGTAGTATATCTGGTTTGTGTGAATGCGTTACCAGACAAAATTATGTATAATTAAACCGGCCCATGGCCAATATGGAGGTTCTTGACAGACCCTGCTGATAATAATGCAGTAACACTAAAACGTCGCATCATTAAACTCCTAGGAGTGTATATATACAGGTTGCAATGAGTTAAATTCAACACATCCGTCCGAAAAGAAAGTCTTTTACGATCGGAGAGCTAGAAAACTCTGGGTTCAGCAGCACGCAACTGGGATGCATGTCAGATTATATATCAGCGTCAGAGTCGGTGATCAAATACTAACTTCAAAAAGTATTCTAGCCCTACACGACGGGATTCCAGAAATGAAGGCCGAAACTTAACTGCCGGCGTGTCAGCAAGAAATTTCACCATCAGTGGCAAGGATGACGAACAAAGTACACTCTTCGGAGGAAGGGCGGGTAGTGCGTTCTTTGCATATGGAAACGATGCTACCAGTTGGTGTCGCAACTCATCAAATTCAGAGTATCTAGACAAAGTCAGCATAAATACGAAGTGTGCATGTATTTGAGTCATACCTCATCCGAATAGTAATCGACCCGCCCTAAATCAAAATTAGGTTAGAACACTGGCACATCACAATTGGTTCTGACGATCCACCTACTTCTAGGGTCTGTACAGAGCAATTCCACACTACATATGCGCCGATACCCGTCTTCCCTTGCACGACGACATGGTCGTTGACCGAGACGCTTTTCGCCCATAAGCCACGGCTGGTTTCTGAGTTCGGATCTTCGGTATGATCCTCAAGGGTGATTGCTGGTGATGGATCAAGGGAGGTTTGGGATGCTCGAGACGCCTTGCGGGCATGACTCCAGTACGGAGGGACTATGCCAGATACCGGGCGATCTTTGGAGGACCCATTGGCCGTGGGTGAGTGGAGAGCGGCTTCTGGGCCCGAGGTCTCATGGTTTTGGTCGGAGTCAACGTCGGAAGAGAGTGAAGTCGAGGCCGCTACCGTCGCATTGTGACTGCTGGAGGAAGGATGGGCGGCGGGGGAGGATGGGAGCGGCAGCAGCCGAGGCACCAGACCAGTCTCCTCATTCGCTGGCTCCATCCATCTAGATGTTCGACGTGGGGGATGGGCAATGGACGCGACGGTCTCACGGTGGCAGGCAACCCTCAGGTGTTGCTGTTTGCTAATAATAAGTCAGACTGGAAAGGCTAAGGAGCGACGCGGGGGAGGAGGCACCAGTGGCGGGCGAAAGTGGCCACCACGCAAGGATCGCTCACGTCGGGTGGACTAGTTGCAAGCTGGTGGATATCAGAGAGACCGACGGTCTGTGTGTCGGGTGATATGTGCCAGGCAGAGGCGAGGAATGCAGTGGGAAGGTGAGCACTGCGGGGACGACACCAGAGGTAGCGAAAAAGATGGGCCAATTGATAAGATCGGGGGGGACGCCGTCCTGCACTTGCAGCAGACGGAGAAGCGATCTATCCGTGGAACCGTTTGGGAACGAGTCGAGGTCACGGGACTGCCAAGCCGCTGGGTCCAACCCGGCAAATCAGGTGATTGCCGAAAGGGGCTCCTTGCTTTCCTGCGCGATTCTTCAGATGTCACCACATCGGGGGAGGATTCCCGATGGCCGTATCCCTGAGTATACAAGATAGGATCTCCAGGAGAGTACTCTGTACTTCTCGAGGCTAACCAGCTATCATCGTACAAAAAGTCCTCTATCTGTCCCCTCCTTTCTCTCATCCCTGAACCAAAAAACAAAAAAAGAAATGACGCTCCAGGGTCGGCACTAAGAAAAGCCAAGCGCCCCAGGGTCCAATCGGACCCTGCCTGGCATCGGTAATCCACCAGCCAATGTGAGACATGGTGGCCGTCGACTAGGTATCCATTCCCCAGTTATCAGTTGGACCGAATTATCGCCCCGGTGGCATTCCAAGACATTCCACCACCATGTGAGCTCATCATGTTTCTCAGAGAGTAAAATCCCGCGCTGCAGAGTCGTGGTCCTAAAGATAGAACCAGACGGGACGTGGTGGTTGGACTGTACAGGGTCGAGGCCGGATGTCCACATCCTGCTTATCTTCCGACCAGTCGGCTCACACCCCCGGATCGACACCTCACTGTCCTTTTGTCGACATTCCTTCCGAGCACTCCATGCGATGGTGCTCAATTAGCCTTCCATCGATGTCAAATGACACTCTGCGTCGCCCCGGCATCCTTGTCTAAGGCATGTCAGACGGTTTTAGAATTGCTGGTCCGATAGGGGGGCTAACAGCCCGTGTTATGACGGGCAAATCTAGATGAAGCCATCGGCGGCCGGATACAGATGGAGCCGTCAGGGTGGACTGGAGCTTGGGAGTAAATAGCGTCGCCACCCCAACCTCTTTTCGGGTGACAACCAAGTGGTACGGGGTCGCACCAGTCGTACTTATACCAGCGTTTCGGCCGTCCTGAACAGTTCCTCTTCGCTTTCTGCACAATCTTAATTTTTTCTAAGAAAAAAAAAAAAACCCCTGTCGTTCGTTTGTTGCCCTTGATCGTTTCTCTTTCTACCTACGCCCTCATCCTCTTCATCACTGATAGACGCGGGTCTATTGATTGAATTATTTGAAAGCGGATCTCGTTTTTGGTCCGACTCGATTTTCCCGATTTGGTTGGCAATTGGATCCCTCTCAAAACATTCACCTCCGAGTGACGTCCCCCGTCCAAGTTGCCTCTTCGTTCCCCACTGACAATCCGCGTCCCCTCCAGCCATCAGAGTCCGATTCTTTCGTTTACATTCGTTCCGCCATCATGCTCTTCCTCCAGTCACTCGCTCTTATTGCCTCGGTGGTCGGTCTTGCGAACGGCCAGGCCATTGACCCGGATTCCGTGGCGAAATCAACAAGGGGTAAGTCTCCACTGCAGCATTATCGGCCCTCATAATTATCAGCTCTAACGCCTTTGTAGATCAGTGGTGCCAGTCCCAGACATCGTCATGCCCGCTTCTCTGCTATCAAGTCTCTGGAGCATCCGGCGAGCCATCAGCAAACACCTGTGACGCGGTAAGCATGATCTCGCGCATCTCCTACCGACAACATGTCTAATACGCTGGTCGATCTTGACAGAAAACTCTTGCCTACAACTGTATCTGTAGCAATGGCATATCCCCGAATGCCTCTGAATTCAGCCAGACCATCCCATACTTCATCTGCACGGAACGGAACAACCAGTGCGTCACCAACTGCGAGGGAGATTCATCTTGTCAGTACTCGTGCCGCAGCGACCACCCCTGTGGTGCTTCAGACCCGAAGCGCTATAACGTGACTACGACGACCGCCAGCGTCCCGGCTGCCACGACCTCTGTGGCTCCCTTCACTGGAGTTCCCGACGAGGGCCTCGCTGTGAGACCTCTTGCTGATATGGGCCAGGTCTATGGCTTGGCTGTGATGGTGGGCGCATTCCTCACCGGCTTTAGATTCATTCTGTAAGGAGGGACCCAGCGTTTGTTGAATCTGTGAAGAGAAGGATGTAGCATTTAGATGCATAGCTTTGTGCTGAGAAGTACTGTTTCTCACTATTTTGTTCTGTGGAGTTCAGCGTCATGACACTGCGTGTTTTTCTACTTCAAACCTGTCCATATGATCTACCCTATCTAATAATTCCACGCGATGAAGGCTTCTACTCAGTCTCATTATCTTTCTCATTTCTAACAGAGCATCCCTGTTTCGGCGACAAGCGTAGCTACCATGTGTTTGTTTGTTTGCTGGCGTGGATCCCCTCTTATGTGAAGGTGTATAGTTAGGAACTAAAAGATTTCATGTATGTTGCTTTTCAAAAAGAGCAATACGCGACTTCAATATTAAAAAGGAAAGTGGTCCAGTTTCCAAAACACCACCGGCTAGTAGTGATAGCCTCGCTCCTTCCAATATTGTCTCTTCTTTTGCTGCCCTCTTTAGTCTCTATGGCTCCCCTCATTCTTGAACCTCCCCAGCATCAACTTTTCTCGCGCCTTTCTTGCCAGGTTCTCCCTTCTTCCGCTTTTCTTTCCCCCCACGTGCTTGATACCCTTCACGCTTCCTTCCAGGCGTGCAACAAGACCGGCCTTCTCTACTCAATATGGTTCGAGACTTCAGAGACTATCGGCAGAGTCCCGAGCCTTATGTCAGGCCTTTCTTCTGCATCTCCTGCACCTCAGGACGCTAAGAGAAAAGTCACAGGAAGGTAGAACATGCCATCTTTGCTATGAAATCGGACATCTGGCCTTTGAGTGTCCCGTCCGCGAAGCTCTTTTGCGCCTCGTTAGTTGGTTCTTGCGCAATGAATAAGTTAAGCTTCTTTCGCTAACTTCGAAAAGGCACGCCTGACATCTAGCCTCAACATGCCATTGAACACAAGGATATCGCACAATCATCGTGACCACCCTCGAGGTAACCCACGCGTCATCCGTCACCGCCGCGAAGTCGGATCTAGACGTCATTCAGAAGAGCAGGTCCGCTATGAAGAACCGCAATTCCACTACGCCGACCAGCTGATCCATGGCGGAGATGAGCCGATTCGCAATGTGGACCAGCAGGTTTTTGATGCCGAACGGCAAGCTCGCTATGCTGGACCTCAGGCTAGTCTTCTGGAGCACCACGGTCGCCGCGGGCCCGTACTCAACATTCGCGGAGTAGGTGTTCCTGTATCTCTTTGAGACCTTGCAAGGCAGCACTCAGCGGTCGAGGTACCAGGCCAACAGTGTCCGTATCGCCCGTCGCCGTGCACGAAGAAGACAAAACAGAATCAACAGAAGACGCAACATTATCCCGAGGGTGGATCTTGATGAGAATGCTTCTAGACAAAGTGGTAACTCTCTCGCCTCTGTCAACATCCCAGCCGAGTCGCATGACATGTAAGTCAATTTGGGTCGTGAGAAGATTGAGCAGAGATCAATGACATGTACACCAGTATCTCTCAGCCTGCGAGCACCAACTCATCCACAGTTCTGCCTGGGCAAGTCACGGCCAATGGTCATCAAGTCTTCATCACTGATAATATCATCCAGGTCTACTGTAACAGATGTTATGGATACTACCACGTAATTATGCTCATCAAATCCTTGAAACATGGGTCTCTGGGAACTAAAGCTTCATCTAGCCCCGTTGCTGATACTCCTCCGGTTATGACACCGTGAGTGCCAAAGCCCCTCTGTGCATCGAGGCAAGAAACACTAAGTCATTGATCCTACCAGGAATATGGATATCACTCTTGAGACCAGGTCAGATGCATAGCTTTTGATACTATGATGTAGAATTAATGCATCACAGCAACGAAGCTTCTTATGATCTGAATGACATTTCTGCTGGGTAGGGACTTCCCAAAATGTCAAGGCAAATCACGTCTAACAGAAGATTTCTACAAGGACACCTCCTCCGTCTACGCAAACTGACGATCAAAACCTATCGGTCATTTTCTCCGACACGCAAGAAAACGATTTTAGAGGTCTGAGCAACGAAGATTATTGCGGCAATGGGATCTCCCTTCTTTAGGATATTGTCAGACGATTCTCAGAATCTTGTGCTACAAGTTTCTCGTACAATAAGATTCGACGAGCACAAGATCCGAGAGGTGAAATCAGTGTGTTGATTACAACCACCAACTGAATGTCGCGACTGTAGTTGTTTATTTGTGTCGGCTGAGGGTATGGGTTTAGTCGCTGTCTTGGAGACCATGAAGATCTCGCACCCGGAGTTCTACTGGCGATGTAGTTAGCGCATGAGGTTCAGCCCATAATCCAGCATGTATTTCTCCAAATACAGATCTTTACAAAGGTCGACGAGGAAATGATGTGTCATTCGATGGCCCCAGGATTTAATCGTGCCGTTTGTTTGATGTCGTCGAAGCAAGGCGGTGACGCGAGCGGTGAGCCAATGGCTTGTTGATATGGTGCGGAACATCGATGATGATGAGCACGATAACGTCGTCCCTCGCCTTCCATCTCTGCCTTTGTACACTCGTTGTTCCAGCCAAGATCTCACTGTCCCAATCTCCAACGACTCTAATTGCCAGTCGTCTCCCAGGTTACGCAGCGCCGGCTTTTATTCTGGAGTAAGAGCCCCGTCCCTGATCACGGAACCCACGAGCCTCTCCACCTCGTCTCTACACCACACCAACCCGATACTCCGATACCCCACACGGCCAAGAACACATTGTGGTCAGGACTCTGTATTAGAGGAGTTATTCTGTCCCAGGGAGAGCGACAGTAGCGGTTTTGTTCCAACAAGTCATCTAAGAGCAGCTCACTTGCCCACAGCGCAGGTGCAGGCGTTGGAGACCCGGAGGTAGCACCATGGAATCAGTGGCAGCCGATGCGTTCGACGGCCCCCCAATCAACTATGCCGGTCAGATGTCAGGCGCGGGAGCTATTGATTTTGATAATTTAAATGCAAATACGACATCGACGGCTCCCTTTGTCAAGGTGGATGGTATGTCGCCCCTAGTTGCCTGGTAATGTCAGACTCATCGATTGGCAGATGCACCGAAATTTGAGTTGGAATCGTACATCGCAAACTATACTGGTATGCCTCTTGACTTGGTACTATCTCTGGTTTTGACAAAATCATTGACTTGATTGATTTCTAGGTCGGACTAGATTCAACCGTTTGTTCCTCATTGGCACGTGTTCTACCTACCTATCGGTCGAGGCTCTCAAAGCGGCAATCTCCGAAGCGAAGGCTGGCAAGGATGTATCTAGGTATGATCGTGCGGTACAGGCACTGGCAGAGGTGGCACCGAATGAGCCGGAAGCTCGGAGAGACGTGGAGTGGGTGGAACGGATGGTGAAGATGGTAAAGGCGGAGACGGACCGGCTGGAGCATGAGCTCCGCGGGTACAAGAATAATCTGATCAAAGAGAGTATACGGGTATGATACTTTACATGACGGAGGGATGAAGTCATCAGCTGACGGCTGCAGATGGGAAATGAGGATCTCGGACAGCATTACCATCAGATCGGAGACCTCGTCAACGCATCCAAGGCATACTCTCGCATGAGAGACTACTGCACCACCCCGACACACATCGTGTCAATGCTGTTCAAGATCATCAGTGTGTCCATCGAACGGGGTGAATGGCTCAGCGTGCAGTCGAATGTGCAGCGTCTCCGCAACGTGCAGTCGAAGCAGGAGGAGCAATCCAAAAATCAGCCTAAGATGTCCGCTGCCCTTGGTCTCTCTCAGCTACACTCAGGGGCATACCTAGACGCTGCCAACAGCTTTCTAAGCGCTGATCCGAGCCTGGGCGACTCATACAACGAAGTGATTACTTCCAACGATGTTGCTGTGTATGGTGGACTATGTGCTCTCGCCTCGATGGATCGCAATGAGCTGCAGCGTCGCGTCCTTGATAACAGCTCGTTCCGCAATTTCCTCGAACTCGAACCCCACATCCGTCGGGCTATCTCGTTCTTCTGCAACTCGAAGTTCCGCCCTTGTCTGGAAATCCTCGAAGCTTATGCTACCGACTACCTGCTGGATGTCCATCTCCAGCGTCACTTCCGCACGTTGTTTACCCGCATCCGGACCAAGTCTATTCAACAGTACCTCGTTCCGTTCAGTCGCGTGAGTCTCGAATCAATGTCGAAGATCTTCACCCCGGGAGGAGTCAAGAACCAAGAGCCCACGACTATGGACCTCCAGTCACCCTTTGTGCAGGAGCTGATTGGGCTCATCGGTGACGGCGTGCTCGACGCCCGCATCGACCTTGAGAAGATGGTGCTGGTGTCCAACCAGACGGAGATGCGGGCCGATGTGCAGCAGGCTGCGCTGGCGAGCGTGGAGGAATATGTGCGTGAGGCGCATCTGCGCGTGCTGCGGACTAACATCATCCGGTCGGGTCTGGAGGTGCGCGATTTATCTCGTGGGGAGGGTCGGCCTGGCCGAGGGGAACGTGGTGCGCAGAAACTCGGTCGAGCGTCGACTGGGAAGTCCTAATCTATGAGTATTATACCCTATACCTAGGACGCATACATGATAACGACTAGAAACGGGAACTTTGTCCGACACCATTGCGTTACAATCCCTATATGGTCGTAGCTTACACACACCCTAAAAGTACACTCCAGAGATGCGATGCAGACAGTGAATCCCCCTATTTACCTACTTCACTCAAACCATAGCCAACACAACCCCCATAGCAGCCCCACCGGCAGCAAACCACTGCGCCGCCGTCCCCGTCGCCGCCGCCGCCGCATTATCGCTGTTAGTCTGCGTCGCAGCCGCACTACTACCCGCCCCGCTACTCGAAGCACCACCCGTCGCCGACGTCGTCATACCCGTCCCGGTGCCCGTCGCGGTCGTGGTGGCCGACGCAACCGTGTGCGACGCAGCATCCTTCGTCGTCGCCATGGTGGTGGTAGCCGAGGCGTCGCCTCGGATCTCCGTCCCCGTGATGGTGACGGGCATAAGACTGGTTGTGAGGACGGTTTTGATATTTTCGGTGGTAGAGGCGTGAAGTATGCTGGCGGTGCAGCTGGCGACGGATTCGTTGGTGAAGTCGCAGTGTTGGAATACGTGGCTGAGTGGGTGGGTTAGTGAGGTTGTCGTCTTTTGTGGGGGATTTTTTTTTTCTTTCTTTCTTTCTCCTGAGCAGCGTGCGTGTGGATGGGGAGATAGATGAACGTACTATCCGGAGTAGGAGTAGGTTAGGTCGTAAGTGGAGGGACCCTGGGCCATGGTCAGGCCTGCTTCTGGGTAGCCGCAGGTGGGGGTGGCTGCTGGGCAGTTGACGAGGTAGGTTGTCATTTGGCCTTGCTGTTTGATATGAAGTTAGATTTGGTGGAGAGGATGGGTTGGTTCGACTTGGTTGGTTGGGGGAGGGAGTCTGATTGGGGGTTTGGACGTACGGATCCAATGACCCTTCCTTCTGCGCTTTGGTTGTCCGCCATTGGGATGAAGAGAGAGACGACTTCGTCGGCGAGAACGGACGAGGTGGTCGTCGCCAGGATGGCGAGGGAAAGAGTGGTGAAGCGCATCGTGATTAGGTTGTTATGTACGGAGTATTTTGTGTATTTGTGGGTAAATGCACAGATCGAGATTGAAGGAGCGAGGTTTATTGGTGTACAATGAGCGAGTGAGCGACTTTTCCAAAAACGAGAAATTGACAGAGTCGGTAGACTGTAACGACAGTGTTTATAGGCAGGATGGTATAGATGGACGGATGGATGTAGGTCACATACTACTATCATTTCAGGAGTAAGGATAAGCTCCTGATATATAGCCTCCCCCCCTTCCCATTCGGGGAACCTAAACGCCTCTGCATGATTCAGAGTTCAATTTCCAGGGTCGATGGAGCGATTCCGAGCCCAGCTAACCTCGACCAGGCTAGTGGGGTCTCACCTGTGGCGCACATGATTGGAGTGTTCATTGGTCCAGATTGACCCAACCGCGTGAGACCCGGATCAGGGCTCACGATTGGTCGACGGACGGGATTAGACCAAGCCTTCCGGCATGGATGTGAAATTAGACTTGGCTTCAATTTACCATGGTGTCTCAGGTGGTGAGCTATTTTTGTTGACGAATGATGGGGTGAAGGATGGACTACATAGGAGTAGTGGTGTGCTGGAACACTTCATTGTTACATGGTCCTCGTTGGTGTTGTGTGTTTGACGGGGGGGTTATATTGAGATTTTTGGTAGAAGCATAGGGTTTATGAGAGATTATTCTCAGTTTGATGGAATGTAAGACAGTGGCAAAACTGGGTTCGGGATGGTACTCCGGAGTAGTATCGCCCATGATACTATTCCAGAGTGCTCAGTCACCCATGTTGTATCACTCGGATTGAGCTGCATACTTTGTGTCCAATATGAATTCCACAATTAGTCAATTGCGGAACAAGCGCCCCTGTAGGTGCAATAGCATTGCAGGGAGTTCAGAATCAGGTATTGAAAGGACATTATAAAAAGGTGGACATGTGTATTGAACGAACGGATAGTGTACACTAGAGATCGCAAAACATAGGTTTGAAGAAATACATACTGAGGAAGACGTTTCAGCTAAGTCATTCAGTACAGCAGCAACATGAAAAGTTCAGAAGAATTCAATTCCTTGCTCCCAACAACTTGGCCTTGTGAGACTGTGTGTAATTGGAGTCGCCGTTATCTTTGTCGAAAGGCATTTTCATGATAAAGTCAAGCAAGATGCACAGTCTTATCCTTGATGATGACAGAGTATAGGCGGGCATTTCGCCGTCTGACTCTCTAGTGAATATAAGGTCCCCTGAACACCGCTCATCTTAGATCTAACACTTAACGCCCGCGAGACCCCGGCTTACGTTCCAATGGAACTAATTCATAATACCACCGAATATTTCCCCCAAACTAGAATCATGGAAAGCATCTTCCTACTTGTCTACGCCTGGACTGAAGGAAGTAGTCGCACGAAAGCCATAAATACCAGGACAAAAGCGGAACCTTGACGAATTTGCATATTTAAAAAATCCTGTGGCTGATAGATAAGCTTATCGAGATGAAGTTATCGATAAAAGAAAACATGTGACTATATAGTGCCTGAGGCATGTATAGTCACGTGCCGGTCCCAAAAGGACACGCGGGCAGCGGCGGTATTATTGATAATCAATCGGTCGATCCTCCGATTATTTTGACCGTCCGATCAGGCAATCCTGCGCCACCAACGGAGGCCAGCTTGTCCACTTCGCTGCCCTTGCAAACCTCCAACCCGATTCTTTTTCCAATCGGATACTCTCTCTCTTGCGATTCAGCTCTGTTGTAGCATTGTACAAGCGCATTCATTCCTTCAATTCACCCGGCATTCCTTGCGCGTTGTGATTTGCAGAACATGCGCCACCATAGTTGCTTGATCTGATTGACCTTTTTATGGCCCACTGTGGACGATTTCCATGTGAAGGTCGACCACCTATCTTGATCGCGATACACATCTATCCGGGCCAATCTTCGCTCCCTCTCTGTTTTTGTTGACCGCTTGCACAATCGGCGCACTCTTTACCTTGCGCACCACAGCAACATGCGCTCCGCGGCCAACGTTTTCTACTTGGCTGTCTTCGCCCTCGTGGGCTTGAACAATGCCACCGACTTCCATGATGACCGACCGATCTGGCGACATGACCATGACACCTGCGCGGTAAGTACAACGTCCATGCCAGTATATTCAAGTGTTTGCTTTCGCTAATGCTCGTTTTCAATGTAGATTGACCCCAATGCCATGGTGTCTGATACCTGCCTGTCCTACGCCACTGTCGATAAGCTAAACGACCAGGTCTACTCCCTTCTACAATCGATCACCCAAGAAACCGATTTCTTCTCCTATTACCGCCTCAACCTCTTCAACAAAGAATGTCCCTTCTGGGATGACGCGAACAGCATGTGCGGGAACATCGCATGCTCCGTGAACACGATCGACTCCGCAGAGGACATCCCACTGACCTGGCGCACGGAGGAGCTCAGTAAGCTCGAAGGCCCGAAGGCCGGCCACCCGGGTCGCTCGGTGCAGGCGGAGAGACCGAAGAACCGCCCTCTTCAAGGGATGCTGGGGGAGAACGTCGGGGAGAGTTGTGTGTTTGAGTACGATGACGAGTGTGACCAGCGTGATTACTGTGTGCCCGAGGATGAGGGCGCCAGCGGCAAGGGAGACTACGTCAGTTTGGTCGACAACCCGGAACGATTCACCGGGTATGCGGGGGTGGGCGCTCGTCAGGTGTGGGACGCGATCTACCGTGAGAATTGCTTCATGAAGCCGACTCCCGAGCTGGAACTCTCCCCCGTGCCCCAGCTCGGCGGGATCCAGGCTGTCAACGACTTCCGCAATGTTCTCCAAAAGGAGTCCAAGCGATCAGAGGGGCTGCCTTTTGATAACGAGTGCTTGGAGAAGCGGGTCTTCCACCGTGTCATTAGCGGAATGCATGCGTCGATCACTACCCACCTCTGCTGGGACTACCTCAACCAAACCACTGGACAGTGGCATCCCAACCTGCAATGCTTCACGGAGCGTTTGCATGACCACCCCGAGCGCATCTCTAATTTGTACTTCAACTACGCCCTGGTGTCCCGCGCGGTGGCGAAGCTCCGCAAGCATCTCCAGAACTACACCTACTGTACTAGCGACCCGGCCCAGGACTCCATGACGAAGGAAAAGGTGTCCCAGTTGACGGCGACGCTGGCGGAGCGACCACAGATCTTCGACGAAAACCTCATGTTCCAGGACCCCAGCGCCATTGGCCTGAAAGACGACTTCCGGAATCGCTTCCGCAACGTCAGCCGCCTCATGGACTGCGTCGGATGTGACAAATGCCGACTCTGGGGTAAACTCCAGGTGAACGGCTACGGCACGGCGCTGAAGGTCCTGTTCGAATATGACGAGACCAAGAATGGCGAGAACCCGCTCCTTCGGCGCACTGAATTGGTAGCTCTGGTCAACACCCTTGGCCGCATCTCTCACAGTCTTGCCGCCGTGCGCAGCTTCCATCGCGCCATGGAAGTCGGCGACGGGGAGACCTTCGCCATCGCGGGGACTCCACCTGGCCGGGGTAAAGGCAATACGAAGAAGACGAAACGCCTCCTCAAGGATGGTGGATCGACGTTCTATTACGAGGATGACAGCGATGAGTTCCGGTACATGACAGAAAAGCTGCCATGGGAGCGCCGGCCACGACGCGACACCGACACCGTGATGGATGATATCAAGGCGGAGTTTGAGGTTGTCTGGGACACCTACGTCTACGTGCTGAAGAGCTGGATGAACATCCCCAAGACCCTGTAAGTTATGGTTTGTTGCCTGGGTGGACCCCGAATGATCGCTGACGCGCTCCTGTAGATGGGAACTGGGTGTCCTTGAAGCGAACCGGTTGTGGAGTTACTGGCTGGGCCTTCCGGTTCCTCCTCGATCCTGGCGTGTCCGGACACCACATGAGCATGAGATGGACATGCACGACGAGTTATGAAAATACTGGCTGGTTGGGTATGTGGTTACATTGTACAGAAGCACATGCGATGGAATGGGTTCCTGGGCGTGCGTGTGTATATTGGAGTTACCGGCGCATTTTGCATGCTAGATATGGCGTTCTAAACCTTGGGTTGGCCAAGACTTGAATATACTCTGTTAGAGATGCGTGAACAGTACGTCCATAGTATGACCGGACGGGGTACCGATCCACCAGATTAGTAGGCCGAGGTTTGGCGAGAAGCCGGGGTCGGCTCGGAAGGGGTTCCGGGCGCGGGAACATGAAGGGAGATGCGTTAATGATCCTCGACAAGCCGCCTGGACGGGTCAGGAGCAGCAGCTATATAGCTTTGGGCCATCCAGCGTCGTTGATAGAGCCCGAGCACGCGCCCTGGAGGCCATCGTTAGCAGAGAATCAACCGGCGTGGTTGTCGGTAAGTCTGTCGGCGATGAGCCTCGGCCCAGTCGGCCACATGCAGCCGCGCTCCCCCATATTCTGACTAAGACTCGCCTCCGTCCCCTCTCTTCTCTTCCGTTCCTTTCTCCTCTTCCTCTCTCTCTCCACCATCCCCAGATTCACCCCTCCGTCGCCCGTTGATCGCGATTCGACTCGACTCCTTTGGCTGGCCCCGTGTTCGAGTCGACCTCCATGCGACGCTGGTGAGACTTCCTCTCCCGCATTGCCATGGCGTCGGTATCGCCACCCAAACCGTGGGAGAGGGCAGGCGCTGCGCCCGGTGGTAGGTGTTTCGAACCACCACTTCGTTCTCGAATTGATTATGACTGTTCCGATGTACTGATCATCTTTCACTCGCAGGAACCTCGTTAGCTGCCTCGTCCGCCGCTAGTCCGGCCGCTCCCACGGCCATGTCCGCAACCACAACTACTTCTTCGGCTCCGACCGTCACCGGAGCTGCATCCTCCTCCGCTCCCGATCTCCCCTCTCGTCCTAGTGCGCTCGACTCGGTCGTCAACCGCACGGCCCAGAACTACTCGCCTTACGGCGCCTCCCGACTCGGCTCATCGCCGTACGGCGGCTACGGAAGTTACGGGGGCTACTCCTCCCCGTATTCCCGCTTCGGTTCGATGGGGTCCATGGGGTCCATGGGCTCTATGTACGGTGGCTATGGTGGCTACGGCGGAATGTACGGTGGCATGGGAGGCATGGGGGGCATGTACGGCGGCGGTATGCCGGGTGACCCCAATGATCCCAACAGCTTGACGAATTCGTTCAGTCAAAGCACCCAGGCCACCTTTCAGATGATCGAGAGCATCGTCGGGGCCTTTGGCGGCTTCGCCCAGATGCTTGAGAGCACGTACATGGCCACGCATAGTTCGTTTTTTGGTAAGTTTATCTTTTGTACCCCTTTCTGTTCCCTTTTTATATGGGAGTGTCGCAGTTTCATGTGCTAATTTAATGCTTTCAGCTATGGTCTCCGTTGCGGAGCAGTTTGGCAATTTGCGCAACACTCTCGGCTCCGCCCTGGGCATTTTCACAATCATCCGGTGGTTCAGGACGTTAATCGCGAAGATCACCGGCCGTCCGCCGCCCGCTGATGCCACCTCCCTCACCCCCTCCGCCTTCGCGGCGTTCATGAACGGGCGCACTTCGCCGGCTACCCTCCCCGACGGCTCCCCGGCGCCCCCCAAGCCCTCGAAGAAGCCTTTCTTCATGTTCCTCATCGCCGTTTTCGGCCTTCCTTACCTGATGAGCAAGCTCATCAAGACTCTCGCGCGCTCGCAGGAGGAACAGCGCAAGCAAATGATGCTGGGACCGAATGGGGAGCCCCTACCTGGACAGGGGGCCCCACTGGACCCGTCCAAGCTCGACTTCTGCCGCGTGCTCTACGACTACTCGCCTGAGTCGCAGGAGAGCGCCGGCATTGATCTAGCGGTGAAGAAGGGCGACATCGTCGCCGTGCTTAGCAAGTCCGACCCCACGGGCAATGCCTCGGAGTGGTGGCGCTGTCGCGCCCGTGATGGCCGTGTCGGATATCTGCCCGGTCCATACCTCGAGACGATTCAGCGCAAACCCCAACAAGCGGCCATCACGGCCGGTAGCCAACCCGCCACACGCAGCAACAGCCTGAAGGCCACTGCCGCGGAGGTACCCGCCGACGGTGCCAAGAAGCCCGAGCTGAGCGGTAAGATGGGTGATATCTCTGCGGAGAATTTCCAAAAGAGCGCCTTTTACAGCTGAAGTGTAATCTGGCTGCACGATATTCCGTTTGATCTCCTGTTCCTCCTCCGCATATTTTTATATCCCACCTGTATCCTATATTTCCTCGTTCTGGGGTTTACGACTTTTTTTTTTCTCTCTCTCTCTTTTTCTATTTGCCGTTCAACTTTTGACCGTGTTGTTCATTACGGATGTTAAAGCGTTGGGTACCGGGTTATATGGACTTCCACTACTGATGTTGTCTCTTCATTACTTTTCTTTCAATACGTTCCAGCGGAAAGCCGATGCTTGTCATTTTATCCAAGTGTAGGTATTATTGCGTATGACCAGGAAGACAAAATTGTAGATTTCTTGGTTGTTTACGGAAGCAAGCAGTGGCTACAGAGTGCGGAGTAGTACAGAGTAAAAGGAAGGAGAGGAAAAGCAAGTATGAATAGAAATAATCAACGAAATCGTCACGATCCTATCTACTCTTATCCTCGCAGCTGCTCTGTTCCTACCGTCTTCCGGCATGGATATATCTTTACCTGCTCGTGCATCCACATCCATCACCGCCCCCCCATCCGCCCCATAAGAAGCATGCATATGCACACGACGACAACAACAACCCAAATACGGTAAGAATCAGCCTCGAAAACAAGAAACCGGGAAAACTACTCCGTCGGTCAAGACGAAAAGAGCACACCTGATAATACATATCATATCGGACTTTAACAACCCAACAACCACTGCCTAATTTTGAGAGCGGACAAGCAAGCAGGCAGGCAGGTAGGCAAGACGCTCGACCGTACGCATCGCCAACCCTCCATCCCGTCCCATTTCACGGTCACTACATTGACACGTACGTTCGTACCTACTCTGTGCCTTCGTCATAGGTGAGGTGGTTGGTGCCTAATAATAAAGATTTATAGGTCGGTTGCTCCACTCTCATCACCACGGAAAAGATCTTATCAGAACGGCTTTGCTTCGGTGCGGAGCTATGTACTTTTGCGTTTCTTGGTATATGCCTGCTCTGTAGGTGGTAGGTGGTCCGTACGGAGTACTCCGTGCATGGGGAGATCTGAATTATGTTGTGCATGGGTTACATCGTATTCTTTCTACACGGAGGACCTGAGGTGTCGACGGAGTAGGTAGGGATGTCTTTTGTACAGAGGTACAGAGGTGGTGGTCCTACCTACCTACTGACCTACCTGCCATACCCACTTCGGTTCGTCCCGGCTATTGTTGTGATTTGGGGGTAGATACCTACCTCCCTAACCTACCTACCTGAACGACCAGACTACCCAGACTACCTAGACCAGATCAGACCAGACCAGACCAGACCCGGACAGACGGACACTGACACTGACGCTAGTAGTAGTATCTACATATCCATAGTTAGTATTACTGTAGTACATAGGAAAGGACGTAGAGAGGTAAACAATCCGAAGAAGAACTACCTACGACTCAGGAGCAAGAACCTACATACGTAGATCCATTGCTGCCCAATTCAGGCCTCGATGACTCCGTAGGTACGCACGTACATACATACATACATACTTGATTTTCTCGCCAGCCCAAGATTTCATATCGATGATCACACTGGGCAACCCACGGGTGATCCCAAAATTCAACAAATTCTGGTAGGTGAAAGCGATTGAGACGACGGTTCCACGAATCGACGTGGGACAAATCTCAGATGCTGTCAATGAGAACGCTGGCGCCCTGCCGAAATTGTATCCGATGGCACAAAAGCATGTAGCCACGATTGCGACCCATGCTGCGGCTGAGGGGCTAGCGTCATCGGAGACGTTCGCGACGCTGAGGTATACGCTCAGGTAGAGAAGGCAGATCACTTAATGGTGGATCCTGGGAGGAGGAGGGAACGGCGGCCGTATTTATCCGTCAAGACGAACGCGTAGAGACAGACCGATACAACCTTGACCAGACCATATACCGCAGTGAAGAGTAGGACCTGTGTTGAGCTCAATCCGATGAACTTGAAGATGGTGTGTGCGTAATCGGTGATCGAATTGACTCCCGACATGATGAAGAAGGTTTGGATGAGGATGACGAAGATAAGGACGTTCCGGGTTGGCGCATGATAAACACACTGCTTAAAAAATGTTCTGAACTCCTACAACCCACTCTGCTGCTCTGCATTGGCGTCCACCTTGCTGGGGAGCTCGGAAAGCTCCTGAGCAAAGTACGGGTTACTCTCATCCAGACTCCCACGAAGGCGAGAAAGACTCTCCCGTGCAGCTTGCAAACCAACCCTTTTCATGAGACCACGCGGACTCTCCGGGAAGAAGGGGACACCAACGAAGAGGACGGTGAATGTTATCAATTGCAAGACGAATGTGGTCCGCCATTGCCAGCTGGACTCTGCACTGATCACCATCAGAGACCCGTAATTGATCCAGTAGCTGCCTGCCACTCCGCTCATGATACTGATATTGTAGAAAGTGGTCATACCATGCCACGCACTCCTAAGGCGCCACCTCTGAGATATACACGGGTCCCACTGTCATGCCGAATCCAGATTCCAGACCGGAGAAAACGCGACCAACGAGCAGTTCCGCGTACGATCCTACATTAGCATCCATCAGGATTCCTCCGATCGTATAGAAAATAGCCGCAGCCATGACCACAGGCTTCCGGCCACGACGTGCGCCCCATGGCCCGGATGGAATGACACCGAGAGTTTGTCCTTAGTGAAAACAGTCAGTTACGGCGCAACACAGTTAGAGCCTCACAACTCACCCGCAACATAGAAGACACAGACCAACCCGAGTAGTTCGACACCGCCTCATCACTGAGTTCCGTCCAATTGAAGCCACGGACAAATGGATCCAAGCTCATCGCACCGGGATATATTCGCCGTGTTGAAACCATGCAAGCCATTGCAGTACGAAGCCCAAATGAACGCCAGCCAGATGTGCGGTTGCTTCGCTGTCGCCGGGACATTCTTCAGCGCATGACGCGAGACGCCGCCGCCCGTGGCAATCCTGATGGTGTATGGGGAAGACAATCACTGGACGGGGTAAGGATATCACCGGAAAAGTTCTTCCGTTCTTCGAGCAATGGATGTGGTTGCGCATGCACTGTGCCTAGGGGTTGGTGAACTTGGCGGCCCTGGCCATCCCTCAGTACCCTGTCTTATCTGGAGAGCATTTCTTGCGGGCTTTGCGTAGTGACAGCGTGTGGTTGACTGGCGGTGCAGAATATGGCGTGTTGGTGGTGCTGGGCAGGAGAAAGCCAGGGAAGTGGAGATACCCCGGAGTCGGTGACCATAGTAGGGTTTGGCGTGGCCAGGGCCAGTCCGGTCCCACGAGGAGCACTCCGGACATTGTCTGTCAACGAAATTTCGGTTGAAGCTAGAAATGACAGAGTTCTTCTCCTTGCCGCGTACGTCGACATCCTTGCGGTGCCACGATCCAACACAAGGACCACATGAGCTACTTAAGACGGTAGCACCTGCGTCTCTCAACTCGAGGAGAATCCCATCAGCTTCAGCGGTCGATCGCGTAACTTCGCTTCCAGGAGAACCAAGGAAGGGAGGTTTGAACTTTTCGAATCAAGCCTTGCGAGCCTGGGCAACGAGCTGTCGGACTTTGTCCAGATCTTCATAAAAGCTATTTGTGCAGCTTTCGACCATAGCATGGCTAAGCTCCACATCAAAGTAGTAGACAACTTATCGCTATACAATCTTCATCTAGACTCTTTCGGGTATAGCAGTGATAATGCCTGCATATTTAAACAAACTTTCCGCCAGCTTCAATCACACCCTGGCAAAATAGGCATCGATATCCATAACCGCATATTCAGAAGCTCACGTACCAGAGCCACAAATCGCCGTGTTATCATCAAGGAAACCAACCAACTCTTCTTTATGGAATGGGGCCCTCCCAGCGGACACGATGGCATCCATTCATAGCAGTACCTTCTCGACATTGAGACCAATAGACTAATCAAAATCACCACCAATCCTTCAACATATAACGCCCACGGCTGTGTATACTACAGTCAGTCGATATACGCCGTGACTGATGGACATAGGGATACTCAAACTAGGCAGCTTGTCAAGATTGACCCCCATACACTGAAGAAGGAAACTCTCAATAATTTCATGGTCCAGCCATTTGCCGGATTCAACGACCTTCAGATAGATTGTAATGGCAACTTTTGGTTAACAGACTCTAAATCCGGATGGATATGTCATTCGAGTATCTCTTGGTTAACATCAAATTGAATGGCGATACTAATTCGTGAGCGGCTCCCCTGACATAGGGTCAGGAAATCGTCGACTTCACACCTCCAAGCAGCCCCTCAGTGTACTTCGTCGCGAGATCCACCATGCGCCCGAAAGTCGTACACACCACCAAAGGGAATGCCAATGGAGTTGCCATCTTACCCTATGGAAATACCCTCTACATCGCAGACACAGGTGTCTCTGAATGCCGTCCGTCCAATAAGAACCCCTACGGCGAGAGAGAACTATGGGCCTTTGATATCTCCAAGTCACGCTCAGTCTTGAGCCACAAGCGCTTCCTCAACAACCCCACCTCTTACTTCGATGATGGCATTTGTGTCTCTCGAAGTGGATGGATCTTCTGTGGTTCGGGTGATGGTGTCGATGTCATTGACCCCGACACCGGATTCACCCTCGGGACCATCCGAGTTGAAGGTGGGGACAACAGTGCGGTCAATGTTGCGTTCGCGGAACACAAGATTTGGATTGTTGGGATTGGCATGTTAAGGGAACCCAGACAGCTTTGGTCGTGAATGGTGAGGTAAATGGATATGGAAAATGGCTGGAATATGCAGGATGGTGGTCTTCGGGTATCCTTCATTAGGGGGCAGGGGTGGGAG
>RHLO01001022.1:0-13924 GCA_003719415.1 Aspergillus olivimuriae
TATTCAAAATCAGTTATACCTCTATATTCTTCTGGCTTCATTTCCCAGCCCTAATATGAAACGCGCTATACCTAATATAGAATAGAAATCGATCATCCATTTCTCTGACTACTTCCATAAATGATCTCTATAACTTACAATACTAGTATAAAATATATAATGGTGTATATTACAGTATAGAAAGGGTGCTATATATATTACCTCTATATTTTGTCTTCATCTCCTATATGCCATCTTGGATTCTATATAGTAGCCTGCCTTGGTCATCTTTCTTAACGGCAGAGTTGTCCAAGACCGCCCACCAAATCCATGGCTCCAAGGCTTCCTGTGTCAAAACTCAATCTTATCCGCGATATGATAGAGAGCGAAACCCTCACCACTTCCCAGATGGCTGAAGAAGCGGAATGCAGCAAACTCACGATTATCAATATTCGCAGAAATTTGCGGCAATTTGGAAGCATCCACGCGCCCCATACTCGAATAGGCCGAAAGCGAACCGTGACCCCATTGATGATAGAAGCCCTCTGTGATCATTTTTCCGAGAAGCCCGATCTCTATCTGGATGAGATGGCTGTCTTCCTCTGGGATGAGTTTCAAACCATGGTGACAACCTCTAGCATTAGAAGAGCCCTCATCGCTGTAGGTTGGTCCAAGAAGACCGCACGTCATTGTGCTCAGGAACAAAATGCGGACCTGCGAGACTATTATATGCACAATCTGTCGGAATTCCAATCGTATCACTTGGTATATGTGGATGAATCTGGATGTGATAAACGGGTAGGGTTTAGACGGACAGGTTGGGTACCACTTGGCCAAACTCCTATCTAAGTAACCAAGTTCCATCGTGATCAGCGATATCAGATACTATCTGCATATACCCAGGATGGTATCATCCTCTCGTGTGTATTCCGCGGTTCCACAGATGCCTCTGTGTTCGAAGACTTTATCTCTTAGCTTCTCCAGCATTGCGGTAGATGGTCAGAGCCTAAATCTGTCCTTATTATGGACAACGCTTCATTTCACCATTCGGACCGAGTTGCATATCTTTATGCGACTGCAGGGGTAAAATTGGTATATCTGCCGCCCTATTCCCCAGATCTCAATCCGATTGAAGAGTTCTTTGCCGAGCTTAAAAGTTTTATTAAGCGTAATTGGAGTTACTACGAGAAAGACCCTGATCAAGGGTTTGATGTCTTCCTTGAATGGTGCATTAATATTGTTGGGGCCAAGGAGGAGAGTGCCAAAGGTCATTTTCGACACGCTGGCTTAAAGATAGAGGGTTGTGACCATTGACATTTCATTCCCTTGTGCGGCCAATTAACCACAACTTCCTGTGCCCATCAATTGTTTGCTCGGAACGACTCTTCCAACTCACTCTTCGCCTTCTCTGCGTCCACCTCACTAGGATCAATAACACACTTTGCTAAGATCCTGTGGCTATTCTTCTGAGCCTCCTTTTTCACCTCAGCGTTGTCAGCGTCCCTATTTGCTTGAAGGATAATCTCTTGCTGGTTGCTGCTTATTGTTGCACCTTTGTCGATTCGAAAATTCTTCTTCTTATCGTGGCTTTGTGATGGGTAGATCCGTTGTCCTTTGGTTGCGTTTTCGGCCTTTTTGAACACTTTAGCCCAGGGTATGCCTTCGGTGAACGCACGAAGGGTTTTGATAGAAATGGGCATCTATTTTTCTGAGGATCAGTCGATCAACAACGGATTATCCAACACTTACCTTGAGCTTATACTGTCAATCAACTGTGATTTTCTTGCTAGAACTTCTCGCTTTCTGGAGGCGTCTTCACATATAATGCCCAAGAAGTGCGGGGTACTGAAGGAGGGTGCTTGGGAAGATGCAGCTTAGAGCACACCTTGCCCAATAGAAACCCAGCCATGATGTGTGATACCCAGGAAGATATGTCTCATGCGTTCAAACCAATAAAAGTCAACTAATTGCCGCCCAGAGGCTCGTGCGAGTCTACCAGCATTTGGTTTTTTTTGGTCTCAAGTCATTGTTGAAGTCCGGCGCGTTGCGCCCCCACCCTCAGATAAGTGATGGACGCAAGGCATTGCCTGTCAACGCACCCTGGGATTTATGCGAGCGTAAGTTTATCTGATATATAAGTAGTTCGTGTGGAAGTTAGACACCTTCGTGAAGTGGCCGACCTTAAAGCTCAACTATACCAAGTCCCGAGCAGTACCTGACCAATTAACTGATTGGGAGTCGCTTACTAATCCACTAGCTATGTGACAACGCGCCCCTAGCTCAACCTCGTCTCCTACCATCTGTAGCACACCACCAATATTGAACGATGAATATAAGCGCGCAGCGTTTGGTCCCTCTGAGTCTGCAACGGTCGAACTCACATAACCTCTGCTGGCTACGAGGACCTGGATCTTTCCGATCATTACTCCGAACATATTTGACCAGCGCTATCGGTCGCAAATCTCAGAAAACGCTGGCCATACGAACAATGACGACCTACGAGGCCAATATGGCATCAAGTGACCCTGCTGTCGACCAATTATTTTGCTATACCAGCGGGCGATGGCTCTGGGATGAAGAACAGCAGCTTCAAGACAGATATAAGACCTTTAACGTTACTCAGCTTCAAAACCTGGCAGCTCAAGCTATAGGTTCAAAGGGCTGTGACTCAATCACGAAATTGGCAGAGGGGGGATTCAACAAGGTCTTCCGCCTCAAGATGGATGATGGGAGAACAGTTTTGGCACGTATACCCAACCCAAATGCCGGTCCCGCCTTTTACACGACTGCCTCCGAGGTTGCAACAATGGAATTCGTGAGTCCGTTCCCACTAAGTAGCCAAAGCACAGCAGACAACTCATGTTACCACAAGGTTCGAGATATTCTTCAAATACCCATCCCACGAATCCTGGGCTGGAGCGCCGATCCGCGTAACCCGGCAGGGTCAGAATATATATTCATGGAAGAAGCAAGCGGGACACAGTTAGCAATCGAGTGGGATGGATTAAATCCAGACGCGAAGCTTGCTATCATGAGAGAAGTAGTTGCAATCGAGAAGAAATTGCTGTCACTATCTTTCTCACAGTAAGTGCTTCATCTCCTATACCAATGTTTAATATGCTTACTTTATGGTTCCTAGCCACGGAAGCATATACTTCGCGAGCGACGCAGTAGATCGTGCAGTGCCAGCTCAGATCACAAGCGAAGGCACTTCTGAAATGAAAGAGCTAGTCGCCAAAAGATTCACTATTGGTCCTAGCGTTGCGAGAGATTTCTGGAAAAAAGAACGCTCTGTTATGGATATATCGCGAGGTCCTTGTGAGTGATATTTGTCCTACTGTGAATTCTCCAACATCTAATAATGTGTAGGGTCAACTCCAGGAGAGTACGCGACTAGTGTTGGCTTGCGCGAATTGGAATGGATAAAGAAATATGCCGTTCCGAAGTCAGATGATGACGTCATGCTGGTCTCTGCAGCCCAAAATAACCCACAAGCGCATATCAACCTGCTAGAGAAATATCTGAGCATTGTGCCCTGTCTAATGGACGTTGAATATACCCTAGGCCGTCCTACTCTGTGGCACAGCGACCTTCACGCCTCCAATCTATTTGTTGAGGACAATGCCATCACCGCTATTATTGACTGGCAGGGCTCATGGGTTGGGCCACTCTTCCTCCAGGCACAACCGTCTCCACTAGTGGATTATCAAGGGAAAATGTTGTTAAAACGACCAGACAATTTCGACAATCTGGATCCCCAGCAGCAAATGCAGATAAAGCGGCAAATATTTAAATCGACTCTTTTCCAGCTTTATTTGATGGAAACACAGAAATGCAACCACTTTCTTGCACAAGCGTTTCATTTGGACCATGGAAAGACAAGGCGTCTTCCTGTCGAACTGGCCGGGAATACCTGGGACGATGAAATAATCTCCTTCCGGGAGTCCCTCATCAATGTTGAAAGGTATGAATTTGTACTTCTGGTAATGACTGTGTGAGCTGACCTATGTGTAGACATTGGCAAGAGCTGGGTTGCCGAGGCGATTGCCCCTATCACTTCACTGAGGACGAATTAAAAAGCCATGCAGTAGATGCTGAGGGCTGGAATGAGGTTCAAGACTTTTTCGACAGTATTGATAGCCTTGTGAAAAGAGATGGCTGGACCCATCCAGAGACATTTGATGCTGCCTTTGAATTTTTCTCTAATCTTCGCAAATTGGGCCTAAAGGGCATGAAAGGTGAAGAGAGAGAGAGATTCGACAGGCAGACCAGTTGGGCAAAAGGTCAAACCCGAGACTAACTGAGGGGCTGTCCTGTGTCATAGATTCCAACATGGCATGTCATCCATTGTTGAGTCGAATTTTGTATACTTTTGGCAGTGACTACAAGATACGAAACCAACAGGCGATGACTTCTGTCAAAAGAATTAGATGACCGTCTATTCAATACATACGATCAATGTTCCAATCATTCGCCGGAAAACGCCACGATGCTTCAATGGAAGTCTTGTCCCCTTCAAAGAATGTCATGAACAGGCACCGTTGTCTTGACATTCTTAACCCACTTTCCGATATCCTCTACGAAGCGTCGAGCAATACCTATCTTGATGCCTTTTTCAATGAAGAAATTTGGGTCTTGGTCCTTGTAGACCTGCTCAAGGTCAAGACCATTTTCGAGCATCACATCACACACATCTCGAAATGCAGTTTTGAGGGTGTTGTTGTTGACGTTTGACACCTGCCACTCACCATATTCCCTGACAGCGATGTCCCTGGGACCAGGAATGTCCAATGGACCCATAGGCTGGGACTCGTTCGTTGCCCTGGGGGTCACAGTGTCCATTGCGTCTGCAATTGACTGTAGCTGGGGCCGTCCTACCAGTAACAGCAAAAGTCCATCCTTCACTCCAAGGTACCTAGACGACTCACGCTAGCTTGATCGAAACGAAGCAATCGACAATGCAAGAAAAAAGGCTCAGGAGTAGAGTGTGCGTCGCCGCTAGGCAACTTTATAATATTGTTTCTAAGGCGTGCATGTATCCATCACGAAAGACTGGCTTTCGTGTCCAAAGTCCACCCGGTGTATCTGCCAGGATAAATATATGAACAAGAAGTGAGCCGTCTACACGACTCCATATGTGATGCAGTCCAATACATACATCAGGATTCAAAGAATCCGAAAATGCACGATTGAGAGAAAGAAATGAAATAAAAAATAAATCAACCATAACATGTACGATCCAGCGCAGCTGTGAATGGCGTTGTCGACGCAGGCGGGGTCAAAACGGTCGTTTTGCCCAATTAAGCCCAATGTTGAATATGTGGTCATGAGGTCATAAGAGCTCCCCTCGAGTCTTCTCAAGGGCGTGCGGTTCGTTTGCATCGACATGGCCATGTCTGGGGTATCAAGGGATGCTGCTGGATCACCACACTGTCCACCGTGGCCAACTTCACATCGGTTCAGTAGCCGATTTTCATAAGTAGAGATGTTGAATAAACACAAAAACGCCGTGTCCGATTCCCAGTAATACCAATCCCAATCCCAATGCATCATAATGTCGGTCGTCGAGCCAGTCGTCGAGTAATTTTCCAGTAAACTGGCATGTTCTTTCGGGTGATTAGTGTTGTCGAATATAAAGAAAACAGACGGGTTGAAAATGGACCAGCCGGAGAGAGGCGAAAGAAGTCGAGCCGGAGGTAGCGTTCTGGAGAGAACCCCCCGGCTCGGCAACCACTGTCTCGAAGAAATTCAATCAGGTTACATCGAACCCAGTCGTAAAAGTGCCTCGACCGCAGCCCGTTCCTCTTTGTCTTTCACGATCCCATCCGGGACAGAGAAACCCAGCTGCTGAACAGGCATTCGGCGCGGCGCAGACTTGGCGAGGGAGGACGCAGCGGGCCCGCCACCTCGTAGTTGGGAAGGCAGATTACTTCCGTTCACGAACCCACCCGTGCCGTTCATAGACCGGGCACGGAGGGCCGCCGCACCTATATGCGCCCAGTCCTCCTCGTCGGTGACATCCTCTTCGCCCCAGTCTTCATCCTGGATCATCTCGTCATCGGGAGCCTCCGAGGACGAGCAGTATTCCCGGTCGTTCCCATCCAGTGACATCTTGTCGGCCTCCTCTTCCAGCATGTCGGAATCCTCCGGTCGACTGAAATCCATTTCGGAGTATGAGAAGACGGCCGAATCACCGGTCACGCTGGATCCGTAGGGTTGCAGACTGTTTCGTTTCCCGGGGATCTGTATGCCCCGGTGCGAGAAGGAGTTGGAGAGGCTGGACGGGGGCGAGAGATTGAGATGCTGTGTGTCGCGGGACGGCTCACCACGCCGTCGCGCATCCCAGCGGCCCCAGCCGACCTTCTCGAAGATGATCTCGTCGTCCGTTCCGCCGCCCTTGTCGTCGTTTCCTCGCCCTTCGAGAGCGGCCACGACCAGCCTCCGCGCTTTCGCCGGAGGGATCCGCGAGAAACCCGGGACGGAGGTCGTGAGGTAGCCCATGACATGGCGGATGGCCAAGGGGCCATGCTGCAGCATGATCTCGGAGAGATAATGCTGGGCCAGCATCCCCGGGGTGATCGCGCCGGTGCTATCCAGATCGCGCGCCGTCAGGGATTCGCCGTGACCGTTGCCGTCGTCGGCGAGATCGATGTCCGATTCGACGTGGGAGGCGGCGAGGGGCGGAGAGGTCGGGAGGTTCAACTCGCGACGCTTGAAGGCCTGGGGAGGGAGATTCGGGGAGATCGAGTTGGGCGGCGTCGGCAACATGGCCGGGTGGCCACGAGCGACGTCGCGAGCGGTCGCGGGGCCGTTCGCCCGGGGTTTGGGGATGTCGACGGAGGCCGTCTTGCCGGCAAGGGCCATCGCGATGCTCGAGGCAGTGGTGTGAGCAGCCATGGTGAAGGCAGAGATATGTTGCGGAGAGATGAATTTGGGGGTGGGCAGATGCGGTGGCTAAATCTGGGGGGATCGCATATGAGTCAGCGGGAACCATGGACCGATAGATGACTAAATCCGGCCACCCCACGAACAAAGAGCTGGATGGGGTCCAGCCATCGATGTGATGGGGAGCGCAATCGAGCTGTCAGGGGACTCACGGGCACACAGATAGAGCAGGCGACGACAGCAGCGAGGTGCAGCGAGGCGCAGCGAGGTGGACGAGCGGGCAGAAGTGATGCGACGCGCGGGCGACAGACGGGCTGATAAGCGACGCGAAAGGGTCAGGCACCAGGTGAGGGATCTCGGTGGAGGCGACAGGGAATCCTGGGAGGCAAAGGGGCCAGCGCAAGAGGACAGAGACAGAGGCTCAGGATGGAGGAAAGAGGAGGAGGAGAAGAAGAGGAGAGAGGGGGGAAGGCAGAGGGTCAGGAGGAGGGCCCGTCCAGAATAATAATAGGCATCCTAATCCTGCATGAAGGCATGGAACCCGGAATGCCCGTCCGCCGTACGATACCATACGGGGATGGTACAGGGAAGGAATCAAGCGCTCAGGGGAGAGCACGTTCCTTGCCCGCGCCGATCGGGGACGAAACCCATTGGCTGCGACGGTCTTATCGGACGAACGCAGCGACTGGCGGCGGCGATTGGCGCGGCCCCGGGCAGATCCGGAGTCTTTTTCCCATTATTGTCTTCTGTCTGCTGTTCCGCGCTCGTACGGTACCATACCGATACCTCCGGCTCAGCTTCTCACCGGCGTCTTCCCCCCGTCCAGCAGTCAGACTCGGTCGCCGGAATGCTCGCTTCGGTCGGACAGGATATGAGACCATCATGATGCCATGTCTGCGGTCGCACAACAGAGCTGGGACCCTGGGACCCCAGGACGGACGGAGGACGGAGGGATGGACTGCGCATGTCGCAGTCATCCAAGATGGGGGATCGGATCGACGAGCATATCAACGGTCCTCCGCCGGGCTCGTGCGTCCCCTCGGCCATGGTTGAGGGGGGGCACGTGGGGGACACTCTGACCGGCGTCCTGAATGTGCTCGTCCTGCGCTCCATGATTTGCCCTGCTGCTTCCGCTGCGGGATTCTTCAGCGCAACCCTGAAGGCGATCCGATCCCGGTGGTGACTCCAGCACTGACTCGCGACGACCTCATGAGGGACTGACGCTTCGGTGGTCAGTGCAGGGGCATTACATAGTATCGTCTCCAATGGACGCCAACCCCGCTGTGGTATGTCACCCAGTCATGGTCTGGACTGGCGACTCCATCGGATTAGATCAACTGCGGATGTTCCAAGTGGGGACGCTCGTCGGCCCATGTCATCATCGTCGCCTGCTCCCGTCCTGTACAGGTTGTACTATAGTACAGAGGATGTATCCCGTCGTCTCCGGAGGAATTCAAGTCCAACAACCCGCACCAACAAATCATCTTAGTCAGGATCCCGGTTCTTCCTCCGCGGAATGTTCCAGACGAGAAGGCAGCCAGGAGACACAGGCATCTGACCACGCCGACAACGGAGGAACGTCCACGTCGGCGTCGAGGTGCGCAGGGTCAGGGTGGGGGCGGGGTATCAACTTTGCATCTCAGGGTTAGGGCTCGAAAGCCTCTCATCGCCTCGTTAAACCCCATGCTTCGTGCGAGGACGGCTAGTGCTCGGGAGGAGGCTATACATAGAAAACCCCTCCAGCCAAGTTGACCCACTGGACTCGCCCTCGTCATCAACGTCAGGGTACAAATCCGCACACGAGGTGTTTTCGCGAGAGCCACAATCCAATGATGCCTCCTGTCTTCGCCTCCGGACCATCCGAGAAGAGGCCAATTACCGAGGGACCTGAGGACACTCTTGGTTGTGATAAAACAATCATCACACTTCAAATAGACCGGACCAACTCTCGTCAGCCGGGGACAGGACACGCGGGATGACTTCATCTGCCGCTTGGTTGGGAGCAGGACTGTCAGATCCTGGAGGCAGTTTGATCACGTGGATTGCCCCGGACTGACACCGGCAGGGTGTGCACAATGCCATCGGAGACCTTATTTATCGCTCAGATTAAGCCGGCGAATTGGTCTCAATCCTTGGGACACTGTCCAGGTTGGGTGGATCTGTTTCGTGGAACTTCCGTAGTGCCAGGGCCGGCAACCCCACTGTCCTGCCAGGCCACAGCTGGTCAAGTTGAGGTTGTAGTTGAGTAACGTGTCGGTGAACAGCAGCCGCAACGATATCTCTTGAAGACGAGAATTTGGCACATACTAGCAGCTGCATATGAGATTCCGATATGCGCTGGGTGAGAAGATACTGTACCTTCATCTTTGGTGGGAATCATCTGTGATCATAGTTCAGAATACTCGAGTCAGGCACATTCGGTTGCTCTAAGTACCAGGATCATTCCCCTTGTACATGGGGTAGACGTCTATATTTGAAAGCAGATTTTTGTCCTTCTTGAAAAGTGACCATGATTGAAATAATGTCCGTAGCAATTGGCTCGAGTGGAAAGACTGGTGCTGGATATTGTCTTGTGTATGAGTTCTGTATGAAAATGACTGACATTATCAATATTCTTAAGTAAGCACCAACAACTAGGCACACATAGCGAGGTGTCTGCGACAAAGAAAAAAAAGAAACATATCTGTATCGGACACTCCTTACATCCGTTCACAGATACCTGACTATGCAAGGTCTATAAGATCTGAGGTCCATCTGCGGAAAGAGGTTGAATGAGATACTGCAGAGCGAGTCAGAGGGAAGCATCATCTGCATGACATCACTACCTACACTCTGTCAGAGTCCTATCTCCCAAAATGTCGATCTCATGCTGGAGTGCAATGTCCATAGTAGGCGTTCAAGTGAGATGAGCAAGGGATGCCAGAGAAACAGGATTCACCCCGGTATTGACCATCTAGAACCATGTTCTACCTATTAAAACGGGTTCTCGGGACGATCATTGTATTCTTCTCTCAGATTCAACAGGAGTATTTATACTGCCCGAGATTGCACTGACCTGCCCAAACCCGCCTCCCAGAATAAGATTTGCCGAAACGTCTCGGGCAACCACCAGAACTTCGAGAACACCTCAAACTCTCAGCTCTCAGCTTCAGAAAGAAACACCCCCCCATTTCAAACTGCAGGGAGCTGAACGAATCAGTCCCACCCACGTATCGCCTCGCATGCAACCCAAGGCGATCTATCACATTTTCCGACGGCGAAAAGGACCACAACGACGGGTACTTCAACGATGCCCTTGCTCGCGGACTAGACTTTCATCATCCACGACGCATCGGGTCGGCTCGAGGTACACCCTCGTTTCTGAAACCGGGATCATGAGACTGCTTCCGACTCTATCTCAAGATTCCCCTTGCGCAGCTCGTTGCGTCCCAGACCGGAAGCGAGAGACGACAACAAGCCTTGGCAACGCTATCAGGTTGAAGTCGCGGATGTCCAACGAGGAACATCGAAGCGAGGACCATCGAAGTTCCTTTGAAGAAGACAATATGGGGTTATGGTTCTGGAGAGATTGTGACGGTGTTGTTCGCCATGTCGTTCCTCATCCCGACATGTGTGCCATGGTGAGTGACTACACGCTCCCACTTTCCTCTTTTGAAGACCAGTCGCTAATCCGCTCCCCCCAGATCAGGATCACCAACGGATCATGAATCGAGACCGACATTGTGGCAACCGAATGAACCAACAGGCGATTGGATAGGATGCCTCAGGCGCCAGCATCGTGGCTGACCTCATCCGCGCCGACGTCATCCACTTCCGATCTTATCGGCCGCACATCCGACGCAATTTTCCCTTCGTCGGATCCCAAATGCTGGTCCTGCGGGGTTGGTCTCTTCATCGAGGCCAGACGCCAGGTTCTGGCCTGCGATTCGCCTTCTCCCGCCGCTGCGCGAGCTTCTGCGTCGCTTGAGTCTGCCGACCAGTTAGACACCTGTCTACCCACCCGACGGACCTTTCCTCGGAATCAATCCGGACTACTCGTCTGGCATCACCTGCCTGAGGACGTTGCCGAAAAATTGCCTGACGACTGGTTCGGAGGTATATATACTTTTCTGGATATCCGTCATTCCCGTCGGAGCCGCTAGTTGGTTTTCTATACTGGTGGATTATTTGATATTCGTTTTTGCTCTTTCTTCCCCCTCCCGCTGCTCTGCGTTCACCTTATACGCTTTTCTCCTACCCCAGTATAGTCGCCACGTGCGCTCACACATCGTCAAACATGATCATGGCCACGAATTCTTCCGCAGAGGCGGAAAGTGCGTATTCGCCTGTCCAGGAGGCGGGTCGTATCTTCTCCATCCTCTGTGACCAGGGCGAGCGTCTCTGCCTCCCCTCCGAAGTTGTCGCTAATAAGAACGCTGTCTCGTTCAACTCCGCTCACGACCAGATCTACTTCCCCATTCCGTTCAAGGAGACGGAGACATTGGCGGCTCTGAAAGGTGTCGAGGGTGCCCTGGCGGCCGCTATCGCAGATCTTCGTTATGGACCGTCGGAACAGGCTCGCGAGGTGAAGGTCAACTTGGAACGGGCTACGGCCTTTGGATGCCAGGCCTACATGGCCAAGGTGGCAGGGCTGTCAAAGTTGGACCCCGAGGTCAAGAAGAAGCTGAAAGGTATGGAGAGATTCTCCCATTTGTCGATACCACGGGGCTCACTAAACGGATGATATAGATACCGATTTGTTTGCGGCTCAGTCGAATGGCTACCGTCGGATGTCTGCCAACCTGTACCAGACCAAGAACCCCGACGAGTTCTTCCACATCCACGGCTCCTTGGAGGCGAACACGACGCTGAACATGATCGGACTGGAGGGTCATCGTCCCGACCTAACCGATTACGAGGAGATCATCAAAGTCATCGAGAGCCACGTGCAGAAGTACAGTGCCGCGGAATTGGAAGAGATGAACAAGGAGCGCAGACAGGCCGGCGTGACGGCCCTCAAATATGAGGACTTTGTCCAGACTCCTCATGTATGCATTTGCACCTACGCGACTTACTGCGTTGAAATGAATCTAACAGTCTGTCTAGGGCAAGCTCAACGTGCAGGAGCCTTGGTTCAAAGTGAACCGTCTCGGCGGCGAGCTTCCTCCCACTCCTTTCCCCGCCAGCCACGGCAGCAAGAAGATCCTCGAGGGCGTCAAGGTCCTCGAGCTTTGCCGCATCATTGCCGGTCCCACCGTTGCACGCATCCTGGGCGAATACGGAGCCGATGTGCTGAAGATCACCAGCCCCAACCTCTCCGATGTGCCCTTCTTCCAAGTCGACGGCAACATGGGCAAACACGCTGCGGATCTCGACCTGAAGACCGAGGAGGGCCGTCGCCAGTTTGAGGAGCTCCTGGCCGATGCGGATGTCCTTGTGGATGGTTACCGTCCGGGAGCCCTTGAGAAGCTCGGCTACGGACCTGATGCTCTCGCTGCACTGGGCGAGAAGCGTGGCAAGGGGTATGTGTACGTGAACGAGAACTGCTTCGGATACGAGGGCGAATGGGCTGGCCGACCTGGCTGGCAGCAAATCGCCGACTGCGTAAGTTCGCCCGCCCTAGACACTGGAGATCTCGAACAAACCGCTAATGGAGATCATCCGTACAGGTGACCGGAGTTGCGTGGGCACAGGGTGAATTCATGGGTCTGTCAAACCCAGTGGTGCCTCCGTTCCCCATCTCCGACTACGGAACGGGCTGCATGGGCGCCATCACCGCGCTGACGGGTCTGTTCAACCGCTCCAAGTACGGCGGTTCGTATCACGGCAAGGCCTCCCTGATGCACTACGACCTGCTGCTCTTCGCCGTGGGGAAGTACTCCGACGCAGTGCAGCAGCAGATGCGCTCGTCGCAGCCTCCCGAGTTTTTCAAGCTCCGGCACTGCGACAGCGTGGACCGCATCTCCTCGACCGTGTTGAAGATTATGCAGGCGCGCTTCCCTCACTTGTACCTGCCTGCCACTCGTGCGGGTGCGGATGCCCTCACCGAGACGTGGTTCTCCAAGGCCTACAATGCGGATATCGAGGTGGTACGGCCGATCTGTGAGATTGATGGCGTGGAGAACAAGTTCTCCCGGGCGAGCCGTCCGAATGGCACGGATCAGCCGAGCTGGAAGGACTTTGAGACGAAGGAGGAGGATTTCCAGAAGGCGTGAGGATGTATATAACATGTTGATATGAGAATTAACTGTACATAGCATTTCATGGACATGATATCACCTACAACGGACCTCAGTATTATCTTTGTCTTTTCCCTATCACTTGGAGAGGCCAATTCACGCGAGAAAAAACCAAACAAGAACTAGTGGAATCAGTCAGTTTAACGTGTCAACGGACAAGCCAACGCCACAGCCAAAGCCAAACCAAACGCCGGCCATCAACCACACCAATCTCCTCAGACTAGGTAGGTACCCAGTAGGACATACATACTCCGTATACTGCGGCGTCAGGAGTCAGACCCATGTACACGCCCGTCGGAAGCCGATCGGATCGCGCCTTATCGCCCGTCGGCCCGATACCCTTCTCCACTCCAGCGTCTGACTAACGCCTTGTACCCACTGCAGTGAGGCGGTAGACGAATTGACATCACCCCTGCTATACTCCGTACTTTCCGACGGATCATTCCCTATATCATCCGTTGATATTCCCCTGTGACAGACAACAACAACAGCTACACAGAAAGACTGCCCAATATCGAGAGACCAAAGAAACAAGACAGAAAAAGAGAGAGGGAGAAAATGTCCTACTCCATCACCACCGACCAATCGCTGACCCCGCCCAACGGCGCGGCCATGCTCGCCTTTATGGAAAACTTCTACAAGGTCAGTGACACCGAGTCTCTGCATGAGCAGTACGTTGGTAGCTTCACCGACGATGCAACCCTGATTATGGGGCCGAAGTCTGCGACGGGGTTGAAAGGTGGGTGTCTTTTTCTTTTTTTTCTTCCCCTGCTGTTTTGGCGGGATCAATGCTGGCGGGGGTGCTTCTTTGCTTGGTCTTAGGTACTACCTAGGTACCTAGT